>CAEFZY010005576.1:0-40755 GCA_903066815.1 Brachyrhaphis roseni | reverse complement strand
TATATATATATATATATATATATATACCGTATATGTAATTATTCAGGGATAAGTAAAAAAAAAAAAACAAGAAAACTTCCAGAGTCAGGTCACGAGTTTCCAGATGGTGTCATGACGTAAGCGCTGTGTCATCCGTGACGATTCCAGGCTTTAGCATTGACCACAGGCAACAGGAGAAGTTTCACACGGCTCCTGAACATGGCCCTAAATCGGAACCATTCGCAGAACGGCGGAGTTTTGATCAGTAACGGAGAAAGGTGCGTGTTTTGTGGGGTTTCTTCTGGGTCTGTGTAATAAACTGAGCAGCTGTCGTCCCGTCGTGAAGCTTGTTTACGTCTCTTCAGGCGGAGCTAGCTCACGGGTTAACATTAGCCAAGCTAGCCCGCTAGGCAGTTGCGCTTTCTTTTAACACCCCGAATTTATGTGACTTAAACTTTACCTTTTTAACAATATGCCGAAAATATGATGCCTTCTTTTTTTTTTTTTTTACCCCTACGTTTTTTGTGAAATGTAGTTTTGCTTTTGGCTAACTCGTTTCGTTAGCCCCGTCTGTCACAACAGGAAGTAATGGCTGCTTTCCTCATGTTGACATTTTGTTACATCAATAATCTCATCAGGCACCAATTTGACGCAACCTCGGGTTGCAAACCGCAAAAATCGAAAATACCCAAGTTACCTAAAATGTCACAGAGCTTTGGCCTTATTTCTTTATTTATTTACTCTATCATAGACTTTACCATAATGAAACCAAAACTCCACATTTTTTGAAGAGAATAGAAATTGACACTTTAAAAATCATAGTTCAAGCTGGCTTACTTGCTTTAAATTGAGATGTGACATTTTTCCTGAATTTTAATGTATTTTATTGATTTATTCATTGGTTTATTTTTTGTTCTCTGTAAGGTGTCTTTTAGTTTTAGAAAGGTATCGTCAAATAAAACGTATTATTGAATATTAATAGGAAAACAAGATTGGTATTCACTATAACAAAAATCATATCTGTGCATCTATAATCAATCTGAATGTGTTAAAACAACAACAAAAAGAAACTGCATTGAAGTATACAGCCCTGACTTTTATCTAACTATTATGCTAAAAAGTTGCATCAATGTACATCTTGCTGGATGATGTGATTAAATCCAGTTTGGGTTAATTAGCTGGTGCATCTCTGGAGATTAGTTTAGTGTAATAATATTCTAGAATACATTATATATATGGAAAATATATCATATTGTTTTCTACAACGCCAACTATTCATAGTGGGGATATTCACTGTGTTTGAAAGTTTTTTTTGTGGTTTGGTTAATTTTTTTTAAACCTTTTATGTCTTCATTGTCCTGTTAGTGTCTTAAGAGAATGTAAGAATGTGGAGCTGTCATTCAGCGATGTCTCCTGCAAGACTGATCTGCTGAAGGGGACCAAGAAAGGCACCATTTATCTAACTCCATACAGAGTAACTCACTTTTCTATAGTTAACATGCTTAGGATGCTGCTGTGATCCTCATGTTTTTCACACAACTTTATTTGTTGTCGTTCACCTCCTCAGCTGATGTTCGTGTCCAGCAACAACAAGGACTGCTTAGGCTCGGCCATGTTCCCCTACTATCTGATGAAGGGCTGCAGCATTGAGCAACCAGTGTTTGGCGCCAACTACATAAAAGGCACCGTGTCGGCCGAGCCTGGTGGTGAGTGTCCTTCTTAGCAGATAGGAAACCAATGATAAATTGGATTAATGTGGCAATTAAGGGCTTCTCTAATCGAAACTGTTTATTCAGGCGGCTGGGAAGGTCAGGCTCATTTCAAGATGTCGTTTCCCAGCGGAGGAGCCATTGAAGTGGGGCAGCATCTTTTCAAACTGGCCACAAATGGTTTGTATTCACATATCTATATATTTTTTTTTTGTTTTATTCCATATTGGATGATGTCAAGCTCATAAATAAAAAGTGCACACAGTTTCTGTTACCTTTAAACATTTGTTTGTTTTTGTGTTCTAGCGTCCCGTGCTGCTCCAGCCCAGAACGGGGCTCCTGCCTATGGTTACCCCTCACCCGGAATGGTGAACGGGTACGGTCCGCCTCCACCGGCTCCTAACGGCTATCCTTATCCGCCCCCTCCCCAGCAGAATGTATTCTACCCGGGTCCTCCCGCTCCCACTGCTCCTGGCAATATGGGCTACCCCTATCCAACAGCAGCAGGTACAGATTTTAGTGTAAATATTGTACAAAATCGGTAAAGTTGTTTCTAAATGCTTTATACCGAAAATCTATTAACATAAGTGGTGGGCATGCATCCGTTAAGTGGAGGAAATTATTTTTATTTTTTGGTTAGCACTTTAGCGTTTGTTAAACAGTAACCAGTTTAAAATCTTTTGTCTGAAGCCCTTCTGGGGTAAATTGGGCAAAACTAGCAACAGAATTGGCAATACTAAAAAAAACAATAAAATTGAAGCACAAACCATACAGGTAGATGTGCCTGTAGCAAATTTGAGATGGTTGGAGTCAATGTAGTTAAATTTAATGCTTTAGCTTCTGCTACATAGCATGTTGGTATAGTGCTTTAGCAGAACAGAGGTTTATGATTGGTGCTTTAAGGCTACCAAAGCTAACTTTTCAGTTGACCGTGCCTACCACTGAATTTAACAATATTTCTGCTTTTTTTATGTCAACTTGGTCTGCCGTGCCTTGAAAACTGATATTCACACTCCTTGAGCTTTTTCACATTTTGTGAGGTCGCAGTAACCAACTTCTATGCATTTATATGGGCTCCTGTGTGGTAGACGTCTACAAAGTCGCACACAAAGTGGAATGAAAATGACACATAAAATGACGATTATTTGTGATGAATTGAATCTTTAAAACTATTTATCAACTAGTTTTGTGATAGATTAATTGCTAACTGGGGCATACAGACTCAAAAACATTTGCTCAAATCAATTATTAGATCCATGATCAGGACAAACATGTACAAAAACTATAAACCTTTGTCCAAAACTACTTAGGTGGCACAGATTTAGCTTTACATGCCTTAAATTCTGAAGAGAAAAAATAAAATCTCATATTAAGCACATTTTACCATCCAATTATTAATCAGTTAATGGAAAGAAATAGTCAACAGATTGGCTGAGATTTTCACACGTTGATGTAACGAATATGTTTTATAGCTGCAGACGCGTCCTTTGCTCCAAGGGTTTTATTTTCCTATTTAAAAAAAAAAAGGAATTGAATTATTTGTTTATTTGCATACTTTAATGTATTTTATTTCAGCACAAAAAGGGCTTAAGCAAAAAAAAAATCAGCAAAATTTGCCACATTTTTTAATCCGATAAATTGATTAATCGTCAGAATAACTGATTAATCGATAACTTAAATAATCGTTAGTTACGGCCCTTGATACGTCTTGTCAAATTTGTGCGCTGTATAATCTAGGTCTCACAGTTGTACACATCTTTTTCTGTTTTTTTTTTTTTTTTTTTTTTTTCCTTCCATTGACCTTCTTGTCTTTTTTCCGTTCCAGGAATGTACCCATCTGGATTGGACTACATGGCCCCGCCCCCTCCTTACCCTGGGCCACCTCAGAACTGGGCTCCACCCACTCAGAACTGGACCGCCCCCCCACCTCCTGCAGGTCTGTTGGTCTCTCTCTCTTTGTGTCTCTCTCTCTCTCTCTCTCTCTCTCTCTCTCTCTCTCTCCTCTCTCTTGTTTTGATCCTGTGCCACTGCACCCGTCAGATCTCATCTGTCTTTTTCAAGATGAATCATTTTGGGGGAAAAAAAATAAAATAAAAAGAAGGGCTGCTAGTGTCTCATGTGTTGAACATCATAATTACAAAGGTTAAACAATCCTCACATGCAGAGCTCTCAGCAAACACTCCCCTCCCCTGCTCATATGCAAGAACCCATTGTTCCAGGGAGGCACGTTCTTTCGCTTTCGGTGGACGTTCAGTCGGACGTTTCCCGTCCTGCTCCTTGGGGACTGAGGCTTGATTCTGTCTGGAGGATTTTCCCGAGCTGTCATTTAAGATTCATGTGACTAACCGTGCGCTCCCCGCGTACAGTGGTTTGAGCTGTAGCGTCTGTACCCTGAACGCGTCCTGCGTTCACGACTGTCGGCATTAATCTTCTTGTCTCTGTCACGTCTCGTTTCACGCACAGGTAACTCCAAGGCGGCCGAAGCGGCAGGCAGCGCATATTATAATCCCAGCAATCCGCACGCCGTCTACATGCCCGCGGTAAGCTTCCGTAGCAGCGCGGACGTCGTCAGCCGTCCGTTTTTTTTAGGCACGCCACTGAACTGTTTTTTTTTTTTTTTGTTTGTTTGTTTTGTTATGTCCTCCTCAGGAGCGGCCTCCACCATACGCACCGTACCCGAACTCCCCCGACAAGAAGAAAGACTGAACAGCTTCATGGCGCTCCTGTTGCTTCCCCAAATTAGATTCCGAGGCGAGTGAAGTTGATGGAAAAACTGCTTGGTTGATTAAAAACTGAAGGCTACCGGCACAATCAGTGATCTCTCTTAGCCTAACTGTGTCTTTGATATTCTGTCATTATAAAACCGACCATCTTAACTTCTACTTACAGTCTCAGATAGGAAATGCATTATTTTCTTAATAATTCTCAAACAACGAAATGGCTGCTCTTTTACAAAATGTAATGTAAACATACAAACGAAACATTTTCTGCTGATTTGATTGCGGTTCCTGAAGAAAATTCCACACCAGAAACACTCTTTTTATAGCCTCACAGCAAATACTGAGTTTTTCTCTCTCTCTTTGTGTGTATTAACATATAGCAAATATCAACAACTTAATCTATTATGAATGTGTCCTTTGTACTCATTTAAATAAGATAAAATAGCTTAATTTTCAGCTCTTGTTCTCATAATGTTATGTTTCTTTAAGATGGTTAAAGTTGATAAAAAGCAGTGCAATGTTTGGGCTAAAGAGGATTCTTAAAGATTTTGTATGTGTGTGCAATCTCTGCAGACCCAAGCTAACACCAGAACTCCAGTAATTAGAGTAGTGCAGGGCTAAAGGGCCTAGTTCAAGGCTGATGAGTGATTGCTGCTGCTGATTCTTCTGAATGCAAAGCGTTTGTTGCAGGTTAAGAGTGTTATGGGGCCAGCAGGCTATATATCTTCCTTAGTGTGCAACAGTTACAGTTTGTTTGATGGATTCTTTGCACACAGATGTAGAAGGTAGATACTTTACCCAATTTAATCGAATGTCTGTATTTTAATACCTTTTTGCAGTTCTCTTTCTTTCTGCTGAATTTTGTTCCAATTAAAATCTAATAAATGAGTCATTTATTAAAGCTGATGTTTCAATGTTTTAATGTTTTTTATTCTTACGCCATTTTAATTTTAAAACATTTACAGTTTTTGAACATCTTTCAGAAGAGTTGCATTTTTTTGTTACTCTGCTCTGACATCACTGTTACTCTATGACCTAAAAGTTAAATGTTTCTTATTTTACCACAGCACCTGCTGTCTTCCCCAAAATGCAGACAGGATTTTTTCTCACCACTCTCTCCTAAATACGAGTTTTCCCGATTTTTAGTAATCAAGCAATAAGAGATTTTGACTGACTTTGTGTCGCACAAATGAAAAAGACAAGAACAGCAAATACAGACTATAACTGAATAATGTTTTTATTTATGCGACGAAACACTCTCAAGCCTTAAAAATGAAATTCACATCGACCACGAAACCCCCACATGCACAGATGGGTCACAAAACAGCAGTTTCACGAAGTAAAAATGAGCTTATATCTCACGCACTAAAATACAAAACACAGAATATTTTTAGACAAATATAACAAAGTATTGTGGCACAAACAACCACACAGCTGCCATTCCTCTGACTCAAAATGTTTCATTCCACTTTCTTTATGTTTCTAGATGTTACTGTCATTTAAAGATGTGCAAATTATTACTGAAAGACATGGGAACTGTTGGGATTTATCACCTTCAAAAACAAATACAAGTCTCAAAATATATGTATGTCAGCGGAAGCTAATTTAGTTTCCAATATTGTTTTCTTTCCTTTCTTTTGGTCATTCTTATGGTAAATACTGACTCGCTTCCTCCGGCTTTATTTTGAGCCCATTCTCTGTTTACAGCTGTAGGACTAACAGGTGAAGATTAGATTATTTCCTTTTTTGGAGGACGTAAGCATCAGATGGGACTGAGTGGCCTTTCACGGGTCCTCCTGTAGAAACCAAACTTCATTTCTACGTCCGTAAGGCTTGAGCGGAGGGTCGTAGCTGCAGCAGAAGTACTGCTTGCGCTGAAAGGGCGTGGTCTCGCCCAGGGCGCGCGTCAGGCGGGAGGCCTCGGCCCGATACTCGCTCTCCCCGGCGAAGCCGCCAAACTGTCTGCACAAACGGAAACAGAACGGGTACATTTCAACTTGTGGTCACTTATAATGTCTTAACAGTTGCAAGCTCATACAGTGGGAATCAAAAGTGTGGTATTTGGCGTTGCCTCTGTGTAAGAACTGCAGCTTCTTCGTTGCCGTTGCTGCACTCAGTCCTGAACATGAGCTGGGAGGTATTTCAGTCCAGTTCACCGTACAGAACAGCTTTGTCTCTGGGGCGTTGGTGCGTTTCCTCAGTTGAACCGCTCGCGTCATCTCTTTGAGCTTAAGGTCAAGGACTTTGACTTGGCCCTTCCCAACATTGTCCTTAAGCATTTTGGAAGAGTGACTTGTGCAAATCTCTCTTCTTTTTTTTTCCCGTCTTTTAGAGTGACCCGTGATCCTACAAGGTTGCATTCATAGCATCGACTCTAAATAAAAAGTGAATAAAGTAGACAACATTGGATCGCCTTCCATACTAAATCAGTCTTGTGTGTTGGATTGAGATCTCTTAATCCAATTTTACAAGCTTTTACAAACCTTACGGATGTCTTGCAAGCCTGTACAAACAATTTGATTTTCTTAAAAAATAAACATTATTATGAGATATACTGTCACAAACGGCACATACAGCGCGTATACAGTCATGCCGGGCCGGTCCTCCACCCTGATGGCGCTGTCGGTGGGAGCCGGGGGGTCTTGCTGGTAGGCGTTGGGGATCCGGATGCCCACCGCCAGACGTCGGGAGAAAACGCCATCGTTCCGCGGGTACACCGTGATGATGATGGGAAATGCGATGCCCATGGCCTCACCTTAGAAAACGAAATGTAGATTTGAAATATATGACTTTAATTAGCAAGATGCATTGATGTTTCGTTAATGTAAAGTGGGGTTTGGTCGGTTTCAAGCGTTTCTCTCTCTAACCTTGCTCATTGTTTCCACCGATGTACGTCAGCAGTTTCCGGACCAGCTCCCCGATTACTTGCTCATAGGTCCTTCCTTCCGAGTAGACGGCAGCGTACTTGGCCGCATCGTAGCGTCTCACCTCAAAGCCCACTCCGTTCTGTGGAACAAGGAGAAACGAGCGAATGCTAATAGTTTGTGGAGCCAACAAAGTGGTGCCCTTCTGAAACGCAGACGATTGTGTCACGAGTTTTAGTTTATGTCATCCCATCTTCCTCCAAGCCTGGGATGTATGGAAGAGTGGTGAGAAGAAAGCCTTAAAAAAAAAAAAAGAGTCCTGTTTGTACTTTTCTCTACAGGAGACACAGCTAATATGTGGTGGAAGGGACTCCGGTCCGATTTGACCAAAAGTATAAGCCGTTTGATTGACATGTAAAAAAAATTTCTGAGTAGAAAAGTATCAGTGTAGATCAGTCGTGTCCAATACATTTTGTCCCAACATTAAACAGTTTTTGTGAAATCTGTTTATCATTAAAAATCCAAAACATAAAATGGGATTCGGACTGTTGCCTTGTTAAAAGAAAAACAGGCAATTAACAAACTTTATGGTTATCAATTGTTTTTTTTGTTTTTTTTATTTGATGGCCAAAATTGTTACCATTTGGTCAGGGGCCAAACAAAATCATTTGAAGGGCCACAAGCATCTCTTTCCTTCTAGTTCACAGCAATGCTCGACTTGCGTTGGTTAAGTCCCAACGAAACACTTCGAAATTTGAGGTGACAAAAATACGCAAAAAGTTCAAGGAGTGTGAATAATCTTCGCAGACGCCACACGAAACCCTCAGTGGGCCGGCCCACGTGAACTGCATTCGCCCCAATCTGGTTAAATGTCTCGTTCTGCTCTGCAGGGTCCAGTGAGCTCACGGGGGGATTCTGGGCCAGAGATGTGTGTGCTCTTACATAACGGCGCCGGCATTAAGGAGACACACAAACATCTGCTTTAGAAGCAGAAAGGCCACTATGTGGGGTCACCGTGGAGAGTGGTTGCTCCTCTACGCGGCTCCTGCTGCACGCTGTCGTTTGCAAAGTGTTCCACAGTGCGTCGCTTCAAATTTAACTGCGTCATATTGCAGTTTCATTTCTCTAACGCTTCCAAATTGTTGCTTGCAGTGTGACACCTGAAGCACGAAATGAAACGGAGAAATTATGTCTTGTATTTTTACTTGTGCGTGAGCCGTTTGGGATTATTTTCCTCCCCCATGAGCAGCCCGCGATGCTAAGAAGCACCATTCAGATAATGGGCTCTTCATCCCATAAAATAAATGTGAGACTCTTTCGCAGTCTCGAGGTACTAAATGCACTTTCTTTTTTAATAAAGCGCTTCAACAAATGTTCCTCCAGAGGTATTAATTCCAGTTCTGCAGCGAAAAGGGTAGCGCTGCGCTGCATCTCGTGTCAGATCCACATGCTCCTGCATTGCAATTAAAGAGTTAGCTTTGAAGAAGTTGTCACTGGGGTCGCTGACACGAAAGCACAGGCCTCTCTTCGGTGCAACAGTGCAATTAATTTGTCATACGCATGCAGGCTGTGTCTATGTGAGTATGTGCATTGTAATTAGCCTCTGCCTAAAAAGAGAAAAAAAAAGTGCTTACACCAAAATATAAAAAAAGGGAAGAAGAAAAGCTCCATGACTTTGCCGTTTTTGGTTTTAAAATCGTGCTCTGTGCTCATTAGAAAGGTTTGAGCTCAGTTTCACCCGCTGTTGCTGCTGTTGTTCAGCCTGTGAGGGTGTGAATGTGCCCCACCTGGCATCTCCTCTGGAGCTGTGGGTTTTAATTAAAAGTGTCAGACAGATGCTTTGTGCACCAGAAGCCAGATCGCGACACGGAGCGTACAAAAAAGGCGCTTTTCTCTCGACGCCTTTTTTCTGATGGTAAATCCAGAACTTTGCCATTTTTGGGTCGCTTGGGATCAACTGGATTATTTTTGTTTGCTGACTGACTAAGCCACATGTTGTGATTTGGGTCAAATGTTTTGAGCTCACAATAGTTTGCTGGAATTGTGGCCTTTCCCATTCCCAGAGAAAAAGTGCCTCGCACTCTCCTAGCTCCACTTTAACATTTTCTGAGACTAGGGCCACTCCAAATCATTGATGTGTTCCAGTTACCCTGGGACTCGGAGCTGACGTCAGACCAGAGGTGACAAATGTTCTAGGTAAGAAGTTTAAATTTTGATATTGGCGACGCCCATGAACACTGTTCGCATTACCTCTTAGAAACATTAGTTGAAGCTTTACAACTTTTAATTTGTTCAGCTTAGAGTTGTGTGATTTCAGTCACACTCTTAAGTCTGCCTCGGTCTGAAGGGTTGAGGTCATTTAGGCTACAGAGCCTTAGACCCCACAAGATTTTTACTCTGTGGAGGGGAGGGGGCAGTTTACAGAGACCCAGCGTGCGCTTTTACAAGAAGTTTTTTTGTGTGGTTTCGGGAACTGACGGTGTGACGGAACAACCCCCGCGCTTCCCCTCTGTCTGACCAAGACATTTACCGTGCTCCCCCTGAGTGTTGTGCAAAGACCACGGGAGGGTTAAATGTGTGTGTTTTAAAATACAAAATACACAGATTTCGAGCACAGCTTGCTACTGCAGATGTGAAGAGTGACCATATTGAAATGCTACATCAACCTTATAAGTCATAACTGGGGCACACTGCAACTTCTTCAAGTTTTAGCCGGTACGTACCCAAATTTGAAACTGACATTTCTGTTGATTTAAGTCAGGAAAAAAAGGAAAAGACCTGGAGTTTGAAGATGTTGTTTTTGGAAGAAAATTTGTAGCAACATCTTCTAGCGTGTTTGAGTTTTGATTGTTCCTGAAAACCCAAACCAATTTCCTTTCATCTGAGGAGAACAATTTGGGTAAGATGATTTAAACTCGGACACAATTAGTTGTTCCAACAGGACAATGATCCCAAACACTCATCAGTACTGGTCTTAAAATGGGTAAAGCTGGCTGATATTAAGTTTCAACAATGAACCCGACCTCAACTCTACTCAGAGATGATGAGCTTTACTTAAAAAGCACAGTCAGACCAATGAAATAAAAGTCAGGTGACAAGAAAAGTCAACTATCCATATGACATTCATCTCCATGAGGCGTGTATGTAAACTTTTGTTTATGTCTATTTTTGAGGACCACCAATAAACCTCCTCCTCAGTGGACTGTGGATGTTCACATGTGCCATGTGTTGCTGAGTTTTCAAAGTCTCTTTGTTCGTTTATCAGGCGAACAAAAGACAACTTCTGAGTGGGAGACAAAGAGATAAAAGCGAATTTCCATTCCACATGAGGGAACACGGCCCGTACTGACACACACACTCACTGACAGACAGACAGATCTGTTTTGACACGGCCAAGTGCACGTCATGTAAAGACGGGGTATTTAGGAAAGACTCTTGAAGCCAGCTGTTGTTTCATCCTGGACAGCAACATGAAACAAGCATTTAAAAGAATGTTTTTCTTCACAGACGTCAAGTGGCTGTTGGTTTTTATTTTGGTTATTTATATAGTAGGTAGAATATAAAGTCTGCATTGAGAATACATTTACATTAGTTTGCTATACAACCTAACCAGATATTTATCTAGTGTGTTAAAATTGATTCACCATCTAAGATTGCATCAAACATTTGCTCAGCTCCTTCAGACTAGCCAGCAGCAATTAGCAAACACCTGCATGAAACTGTTCGATCTGCTGAGCTCATTATAGGAGCTACTTCTCAGTGCAACGCTGGTAAAAACGTTGTTAAAGGGTTAACAGAGGAGAGACTTCTTGAAGGCGGAGTTTCGGAATGAGCAGGAGTTTTTAAAGAGACAGAGGCCCAATTTCAACACGTCAAATCACACGGGGAAATTTCTTTTAAGTCATATTTGCATTTTGGTAACAGCTGAAGTTAACATTGTTACTTGACTTTGCTATAAAATGTGACTATGTCGCTGGAGGATACATCCTGCCCCTTTAAAGCAACTTTGTTCAATGTGGTCAGATCATCAACTCTCAATGAGATGTGTTGAGTCGCTGACATATCAACATATTTTTCATGCAAATTCAATAACTAAACATCTTTCTCATACATACTGGAAACATATTCATCTCCTCAGCGTGATGCTGCCACCACAATGTTTCAGCGTGGGGATAGTGTGTTAAAAATGGCGTCCAGAATAATCGGTTATGCATAATGATCAAAATAAACTAGTTCACAACTGTGAAATGCAAGGGAAATTATGCATAGTTGTAAAAAAAATAAAAATGAGAAAAATTTACATTTGTTTGTTGTTAAAAAGCTGGGATGCTGTCGAGGCATGTCCTTTTCCCACAGATCCTCAATTGAATTAGGTCTGGACTTTGATTAGGCCAACACAACACATGGTTCTGGCTGTATGTTCAGAGTATTTTCCCCTTCCGTGAGGTGAACACGTTCTCTACTCTGAATTTATCTCCAACCAGCTCCGACCCCATGCACAGCCTGCCAAAACAGATTCACCCAGCATTGTGCTGCCATGATGTGCAGCCACCTGACTCGCTCTCTCAATCGTTTCCATCATTATTCGTTTCTGCCTTGTGGAGCCACGCGGGCCCTCGGGGCTCCCTTCTTTGCGCGCGCTGTGGGTCAGCGGGCATCCTCACAGGTCACAGGCAATTAGCCTTACTGCCAAGGTTACAGGGCGAGTGAGTAAATTCTGCTGCATGTGTCTAATGTTAGAGTTAGGAGTTTGATGAGAGAAATGCACAGGACAGCAGAAAATCTGTGCGTAAAATTGCGCGAAAACAAACAAGACCTACGCCATTGTCCAGAAGGCGCACAGATGTCTCTCTGCTCACCTTAGTCTCGCTGCTGAGCACTTTGTACTCGGTCTCCTCTGAATTCCCAAAGAGCGAATTTCTGATCATGCCAAACATCGCTCCGTTGGTCACTTCCACTCCCGTGCGCTATTTTTCTGCCAACGCCTTTGCCCTCCCTTCCTCCAGCAACCTGCTTCCCCGGAGAGACAACCTGCGGTTTGCGAATCGAAAAACAACTAAGCACCTCGTCTTTGTGAACTCCCTCAACAGCTGTCTCCCCGCCCCCGCCCCTCCTCTTCTTCTTCCCGAGGAGGAAGATGATGCTGCCGAGCTGTCCGCACCTTCTGACAAACCAATAACCGAAGCAGCCTCCGCGCGCTGTCCCCGCCTCCAAGCTCTTCTCCTCCAAGCTCGACGCGCATCACCACCACCTAACGTGACCCATCCCCCCACCCCAATCCCGGAATAGTTAAAGTTGCGCCGGCTTGATTAAAACGTTTTGTTTTTTTCACTCGCACCACTTCCACCTCTCTGGAAGCTACAAGCCTTCAGCGCCACTTTTGGTCACCTGGTTTCTGTTCCAGGACGGCAGGAGCAGGAGTCGCGCAATCAGTTTTGACACTGCAGTTGTTTCTTTGTCACTACGCATTTGTGCGTTTGATTTGCCCGGCTGCGTTGGCGCATGTTAAGTTTGGGGGTTTGTACATGAGCAGCGCGCGTCTTGCTCTCTCCCTCCCCTGTGCCACTGTGAGCGTGCTTTGCTGCAGGGTTAGTCTATTTTAATTCACACTGAAGGCAACGTTAGTCACCGCTGCACACTAAGAGCAAAAAATAAATAAATAAGTAAAAAAAAGGGGGAAAAGGGTGGAATTATATGATGGTGGTTGGTTGGGGAGGGGAGGTATGATTTTTGAGAGAGCAGGTCTGGGAACAGAGGCACTTCCTGCATCATGAATGGCAACCTGGTTGATTCACTGGAAGTGCTAAGGGACACTAAGCACCCTTAGTGTCAACTCTTCCTGCACATCCATAGAAACAGGCTGTAAAAGTTACATTATGTCTCGTGCTCAGCCTCCCTATCTGTAATGCCGCCCTGGACAACCGCCCACACGGTCCATGCAAAAAGCCATGGCTGTCTGGAAAGTGTCTGGCAATAAATTGCTAATCCTTTTTGTTGTTTTTGCTCCAACAATTTGCAAATGAGCGCTTCTTGGAAAAACAAACAAACAAAAGAAAAACTTTTTCAATAACATCAAAGCATCCAGTCACACACAGCCCTGACATAAACAGTAACAGAAATCAAATAAATTCAGTCAAATTTACATTTATTTACAGCTGCAGATCTTTTTGGGTATGCCTCTTCTAATTTTGGACTTTGACTGGACCATTCTAACATATAAATATGTTCTGATCTAAACCATTCGATTGCAGCTCTGGCTGTATCTTTAGGGTCCATCTTTCAATCAGCTCCACTAATTTTCCCTGTCCATGCTAGAGAAAAAAAAAGGCATGATGCAGCCACCACCATGCTTCATTATACTTGGGTTTGGTGCCAACTCTCTACAAAGCAGAGATGAACAGAAGCTGTTTTTTGTACGTTTTTCTAGAAGGTCAACGATTATTTATTAGTGTTGAATTACCATTTTAACATTTCCTGTTTTAAATGTAATTTTATTATCTGCTCCTTTATTCTTCTTGGAAGAAATGTCAAAGCTACGTGTGAATGAATACTAACATACAAATGAAATAGCCTTAGCTAGCTGAAGAGGTTTCTACAGTTTTCCCACCTCAAGCTTCTACACTTCATTTTCAGGATTTTCCATCAGTTTTTAGAAAATTCTTTGAGTCCAAAATAACTACCTACATGGGCTTTATTGACTGTTGTCTTCTGAAACTAAAGAAACATTTCCCTCAGTAATGCATGGATACACTTTTACACGCACAGGATAGTTAAAAGAAGTTTGTATGAAGATTTAGACAAATACTTTTCAAGAGACATATTGGACACAAATAAGAAATTGCATTTTCTGAATGACTAAAATATGCACATTTTTACTTTTGTTGCCAAAAACGAAAAGGTTTGAGGTCATATCCTAAAGCTCAATTTCACATTGAGATATTGGCATTGAAAGCCAAATGATAAATTGGACAATTAGCTAAATATTGACGGTAATTTATTTTAGCCTGTTTGTTCATGCGCACATTTACACACAACTTAAAAAAAAAGAGTTTTATTTACATACAATCAAGTTTTAATCACCGTTTATAGGATTAACTTTAAATGAGTAGACATACACCACATAATGGGATATCCAGTGTTTTTGAGGTGCTGCTATTGAATACAAAGGTTTTAACAAGTTTTACATTTTAGATGACGTTTTTATTTTTTATTTAATGAGTTCACATTTTTTTCCCCCTTGTTTCGAACGACGGTTGCTCAGGAGAACGAAGAACAAGTTCCCTCAGTCCACAATGCCACAACAAGCAAACTCCTAGAGTTTAAGTTACACGAAGGCAGCCGATCCAGCCACTGTCCATATAGATGTAATTCCAGGAGCATTTCCTGATTTGCTCCCGCAGACTGACTTTCCGCCGTCCCTACTTCTCCCAGCCTTTCCCTCCTGGCTGCGTGGGCAGCCTGAGCCCCACCAGGCCGGCCACTTCTTCTGGGCTGCGCTCTCCCTTGCCATGGTAGAGGTTATGGAGGGCCAGGTGGTTCCTGCTGGACGTCAGCAAACACAAGTATGTAAGCGAGGCGTGGTGCGCCTCCTGCTGGGCTCTGCAGTACCTTTCCCCTGTAACCTGCGATCAGGGAAAAAAAGGAAACAAATTGTCTCCTTGTAAAAACGATTAAATGACAGTAATTTCCATCAGTTTAAAGAGAAACGCATGGGATGAAACCATAAGAATGGTCTGACTTGCAACAGAGTTGGTATTCCAACTCACGAAGTTCTAAAAATGCAAGAACTTCAAGTGTATGAATGACTGAGTGAATACACTTCAGGCAAATAAGGGAAGCGCAACAAAGAGCTTTCTGACATTCACCCACCACTGCAAGTACAAGAGCACAGAGTACGGTCCATTTAGATACTTTAGTGTACACTCTAAAGCCTAGAGAGCAATGCACAGCTTGACATGACTAGCAAGAGTTGCTTTAAGCTGTTTTGCATTCAGTATTCCTACTGAGCCATGTTCTCCCAAGCATTAATAATGCAAGCTCTAAGCCTACATGGCAAACAACACACACACTGACGCATTCTGGACAACGTGGAGTGGTTTTTGAAAATCACATGTGAAATAGAGCGGCGGTAAAAACAGAGCTAAACATGTAATTGGAAGCTTTGAACTATTATTTTGTTATAAACTATTAAATCATCACTTTATTTAACATTAAAAAGCAAAAAAATAGGTATCTACTGAGGAGGTATCTACTTTTTACTGCGGATCAACACATTCCTTTATTCAGGGTTTCTCCCAGTGTATTATGAGCCTGGCGGGCCACCAGGCTTTACTTGTGGCCCGCCAGGCTTAGCATTGCTTATTTATTTAAGTTTTTTTTAATGTTTGCATTTTTAAAGACTTTATCGTTGGTGTTCAGATATTAATCTTCTGAAAACACATAATTATCAAGTGATATTTTCAAATTTCTTGTAAACTTAAAACATTTTTTAACTCAAAAACCCAGCAGATCACTGGATGAATGACTGCTGATGCCCTAACCACCAGGCTTAGCAAATTTTCTTGGGGAAACCTTGTTTTAATTAATTATGCATTATTATTACTATTAAAGTTTTACATTACATAAAATGTCCTGAACAAAATAATGTATTTTCTATTTTTCTCTCTATCTTAATCTCAAATTGTTAAAACTGAATTAACAAGCAAATAAATTATCAAGAAAGTTGAACGGCAGTCATTAATAAAGTTAATTCAACGGGTAGCCGGTGGTCTCAAACTTCAGTCCTCAAGGGCCGGTGTCCTGCAACTTTTACGTCTCTGTTTCAACAATATTAGCTAGTTAGCATAGCATGACAGCGAAGCACTTTAGTCACTTTATTCAAGTATGCACGAGAAGGGCGCTCGAGGACTGCAGTTGGCTAATGTTAGCATGCCCTTCACAACAACTCACCTTGCTTTTTTAAATGTTTTATTATTTGACGGCAACCGCCTGTGAGTGTCAGGTTCTGTTTTCCTTATAAAGCCTTGCTTGTGAACGATTCAAGAGCATGTAATTTACTGTTTTGACAACTAGCATATGCTTAATACGACATATTAGGAGTAAGCTATGTGACTGAAAGATGCTGGTAGCAGCCTAGCTAATATTAGCCTTTTGCTAAGCGGGGGCTGAACTCACCTTGTTCTTGCGAAACTGATCTATGACGTAGTTATAAGCCAGCGAGTGTTTGTAACTCGGTCCTTGAATGGCACGTAACTCTTTCAATATTCCTCTACAGACTCGTAGAGGAGATGACAGCGACGCCATCTCTCCGCGATGTACCGAAGTCGAGGAGCTCAAGGCAGCCAGACATTACCAATCAAACCCAGCGCTGCCATTCTGTCTGGAAACCACAAGATGGCGGCATCTCACATATAATGAACACAGAGGCACTTTGGCTTCTGCAACAGGTAATTAATTTCTTTCTTTGATAGCTTTACTCATAATTAGCTGTGCAGCCTCTCAAAGAAAAAAAAAAATCGAAATAATTAAGAATGAAATTAATGTTGATATGAAAAAAGAAAGAAAATGCAACAAAATATAATCATCAAAGAAAACCGTTTGGACCACCTTTTTTTCAATCTTATTAATAATTCAGTATCATTTAAATTTTTATATAAACTTTTATATATATATAATAAGCTGAGCAACTCCAATAATTACTGTCCAAGTATATAAATATCAAAGTACAATAAATAGATAACTTGATTCCATAAATGTTACATGACATTAAACCATTTAAAATAAGACAAATCGCAATTTTTGATATCTACTGTGATGCTCATCCTTAAAGAGCCACCATTTTATTTGAAATTTTAGGTTTTGAAATAAAGAAAAACGTTTAAAAAGAGGATACATTTTCTTATGGGGGTTGTTCATATTTGTGTAAAATTATGTGTAAAGGAAAAAAAATGGCACTCAATGACAAGAAAAATAGAACTAAGACACTGCCACTGGTACTTTTAGTATCCTTCTGAAAATTTAGTGCAATTATTTCATGATAAAATTTAAAAACAGATAAAACATACATTTATTACATCTGTATTAAAAACACCTTAGTTGGTTCTTTATCAGTTTAGCCAAAGTTATGAGCCACAACATGGCAACATGAGGATACAAAAGTGAATTGAAAAATAAGAATCATATATGCATGCAGGCAGGTTTGCAATGTGTGCCATGTCTCATGATCATTTGCTTAAAAAAAATGTCAGAAACTGAAAGAAAAACAAAGCACAGCGGTCTGTTGAGAGCCATTACAGGCGTGGAGACGAATTTATCGGCATGGCAACACTGGGTTTGGGTAAGGGCGAAATGCAAACGAGACAGTTTGTGTTCACAGCCATTCAGACATGAACCAGAAGTCCTTTAATGCTTTCGCGTTCAACAAGATGGGAGTGCATGGAAACCCGAAAAGTAGAGGGAGAGAAAACTAATTACACGAACAATATATCGCTTTGAACGTCATCGTGACGTCCAGTAATCACGCAATTCCTTGCAAAAGTATGAACACTTCTTGTTCTTTTTCACGTTATGTTACAGGTCAGATATAAATGTAGTTTATTAGGATTTTACTTGATAGCCCAACAGAACGTAGTGAATAATTTTGGAGTGGAAGCAAAATGATACATGATTTTCTAATAACAGTAAAAACAAGAATCTGAACTGCATACACTTGTCTTCAGCCACCATATAAAAGATACTTACCAGTAACAGCTGTCAGTCTATTGGCTCATGCCTTTAGCAACATTGCACATCTTGATCTGAGTTTTTCCATTCAAGCTTGGTCAGACGTCAACGTTCATTTCTCTCCACAGCATGATGCTGCCACCACCGAACGATCCGAATGCACAAAACACTTTACATTTTTCCACTGGCGAACATGAATTTTTCCCAAAACTTGTGTATTGATGATGGGCTCTAGGGGGAGCCAGTCTCTCATTAGTTTCACACCGGTTTGGTTCCTCGACATTTATTGGAAGGCCCCATATCACTCTCTCTATCCCTCACACACACCCCCCCCCACACCCCCCCCCACACACACACACTCTTTCAATGAATACTAATGCAGCGAGTGGGCTCACCTCCCTTCCTCCTATCTTTTTTTTTTTTTTTTTTTTTTCTTTTGCAGGGATGGGCGAGCGAGGAGAGGAGAGGAGAGGGGGGGAGAGACAGAGCAATTCCAGCTCAGTATCTTTCCTCATGAGGTAGGCTGTGCTTGACTAGCAGCAGCAGCAGCATCAACTTCCCCTCCCCGAACCCCCTCCCGCCCCCAACGATGCCTTTTTTTTTTTTCCTTTTTCTTTTTTCGTTCCCACACTGAGCAATATTGTTAACGCCGTCCGTTGCCACTGCAACAATGTCTCGCCTGTGCGTGGGGCGTGCGGCGTCTGAGCAGAGTTGAGAGGGAAAAAAAAAAGCGGAGAGGACATCTGTGCCTGGTTTTCCGTCATCTGGATGGGAAGTGCTTTTTGGCAGGGGAGACAGAGAGAGAAGAAAGCGGAAGGCAAGCCGGGGAAGGGGAACAACTGGCACCAGCCAATCCCCCCCCGTCCACTCTCAGACTGGAGACGACGGAGGCCACCGGAGTATTTGCTTTTATCTTTCGTTTTTTGTTCTTTTTTTTCCTCATTGCGCTGCTGGGAGGTGCTTTGCCTTTTCATTTGCTCGCTCTTTCGGTCCTCTGCCTCCTCATCTATTTTGCCATTTACCTGGTCAACAATTTCGTCCATTTATGAGCCAGACAAGGAGGGAGAGGGAGAGAGAAGCAGAAAGACAGAGAAAAGGAGAAAGAGACAGAGGAGGGGGATTTTTGTTGCCCCCTCTTTATCCTCTTTTATCCCCTCCATCCATTCTTCCTTCCCTTTCCTTTGCTTTCCCTCCCTGTGCAGCCCACGCTCCCTCTTTCCTCCCTCCCTTCCTCCCTGCCTCATCCTCCTCCCCCTCCACCCGTAACTTTGGCTACTTTTTTTTTTTTGACTCCACCTGTCGTTTTATTTATTTCCTTTAAGCAGCTCTAATAGAGTCTTTTAATTAGCTTTCGTTGTCTTTTCTATTTATGCCTTTTTCACTTTTATACCTATTTCCCTCCTTCTTTTTTCCCTCCTTATGCATCTTATCTGGCTGATCCCTAACTCTAACCATAGGTAGGTCTGATTAGTGTTTAGTGTCTGTCTTTGTTTCCTTCCTGTGTGTGCGAGGCGTTTTGTGTTTGCAGCACACCTTGACAATGACACACACACACACACATTTAGCAGATCCATGGCTCTCCTCCCATTCCGCTCTCAGCTGATTCCTGCCCTCCTTACGTCACTCTTCCTTCTTTCATCCTTGTTTTCTGACTTCATTTCTTCTTTTTTTTAACCCCTCTTCCTAAAGTGACTCATCGTGCGAGCACCTTCTCCAGCCACCATCTCGGACGTGAAACATTCGACTGCCTTGTCACATTTTAAAAAAGTGTGTTGTATCCATTAAAGCGGCTTCATCACGTCTACATGTTGGTTCCTTTTTGTTTTCTCGTCTCTCACACACAAAAACTCACATGAAACTTCCTCATCTGCTGGAAAGAGTCGCTTTTACAGTTTTTTTCCCCCTGCCCGTTTGATCAGGTGAAGGTCAGACCGAGCAGGAAGGGCCCGTTTCACTCGGTCGCTTCAAAGCCCGTTCTGCCGGGGCGTCATCTGTGTTTGCACAGTCCTCTGGCTCCGTTTTCGATGCCCTCTTTTCCTCTCTCCTCCCCTCTGCCTCCTCCCTCTTTCTGTCTCGTATCTTTCCCAAACTGAGCCGACTCCCATTCCTGCAGACAGACTCACACAAGCACCTAAAGAGAATGGACTAGGGGAAAAAAACTGGATTTAAAAAAAAAAAAAATCTTCCAGGAGTTTTTTTATTTTTTACTTTTTCTGGCTTCACATTTACCTACTTTACTCATTTCTCTTCCTTTGCTAACATCCAATCACCTCTTACACACTGATCACACTTATTGATTTGTTATTTCTTATTTCATTTTTCTTCGCTGTGGAAAAAGAATCAAAGGAAGATTTTTGTAATTTTCTTTTGTAAATTAAACTTTACTATTTTAATTACAAGACAGCTAAATATCTGTTTGACTGCAAGGCAACAGAACAATCTGGAGTAGTAAGGCATAGCAAAAAGCACATAGGCAGACACACGAATGGCGAAAAAAATACATATACGTTGGAGGAAAATCACCCAACTCATCTCATTTTCAGTTTTTTAAACATTCTTTAATATTTCCATTCTGTTTCTGAAGGAGACTTAAAACCGAATGAAGACGTCGGAAAAGTGGGACTTTGGATATAGATGTTTTTTTTTTTCTGTGGAATTACCCTTTAATCCTGGATTAGGTTTTGAATGACCAAAAAAATACATATTTAAAAGTAAAACAAATAAAATTCTGGACTTTTATTCAATTTGATTTAGATTTTTTTCTCTCTCTCTTTTTTTTTTGTACAATTTTCAAAGGACCGAAGCTGATTTGTCTCTCGGCTTTTATATCTTAAGTGGATTTCACAACTATGGATTAAAGACTGAAGCAGCATCTTTGTCGGTTGACCTTGATTTTAAGTTCTCCATCCTACAAAAACTCAACACATTTCACATATTTCATTGTTTAGAATTGAGGAGGTGAGTATGTTTCTCTGGATCCACACGTTCGATTGTTGCTTTTGGATGGTGAAGAGCTGATTTTGTCTTCGAGTCGACGTTTTTCCATATCCATGCGTGGATGTGTGTGGGTGTGTGTGTGTGTGTGTGTGTCTAAGTGCTAAATGCTGGTGGATTATTTACATCATTAATAGCTCTCAAACTTCACCTCCTCCTTTTGTTTTTTACTTTTCCTCCACTAATTCTGCCTTTCGTTCTCCTTTTTTAATTCATGAGAATCAAAATGAAAGAATAATGAGTGTCTGGCCATGTAAAATATTAACTTCAAATGTCAAAATAATTTCCATCTCTGTATAGCTACTTGCTCTGGACGAGAAGGAGAGAAAAAAACTGTAACTCGGTGCGGGAAGATGTTGTATTTGTAGATCAATAAAGTAATCTACATGAAGAAAAAAAACTACACTTCCCCTTTCTGAGAGCAATTTTTCTTATCTGACGTTATTCCACCAAAACCCAAATTGCTTTAGCGGTACGGACGTGATAATGATGTTACTGCAGAGTCAAATTCCTACTCTGTATCTGCAACACAATACACATACAAACCCATTCTGATTTCTCTCTCTCCCATCGCAGACACACACCGACCCCATTGTCCATCTATCTACCACAAGTGCAGCTGTGATTGACCCTGTTTCTCTGATTAACTTTCCAATCATTTGTCTGACAACGTGATTTGGATTTACACCGCAAGTGTGTGTTTGTGTGAGTGCTTTTGCTCAGTCACGGTTGTGGCGTCACACCTGTAAAACCCACCTGGGACCTGCTCTCATAAACTCAGGGTCTATTACCCATTCTGCTAGCTGCTCCCTGGCACACATGTGACCCTCCGTAGCCTTTCTGCAGATGGGTACTTACACTCAGGTAGTCTGTCAGAGCTGTCACCGCCGCTGCCATGCTGCAAAGCGGACGTCTCGGGCTCAAGCTCTGCATCCTGACACATGGCGCGGCGCCGTAATGATTACAGAGACCGTCCGTGTTAGTCTTTTATGGTCAAGCGTAATGTTTGTCGTGCGGTCTTGAGAATAGGCAGTGGAGTCAAAATGGATGCTAATGTGGACTTTATAGCACACTAAGCTGGAAAGAGGCATTTCGTACGCCTGATTTAGCTGATCCACCAGTTCTATAGAGCACATTGATGGTTTGAAGTAAGCAGACATAAATACAGGTATAGAGGAGGTTTGGCACCATGGATGGAACATGTTTTCTCTGCTAATTGTAATCATGCTCATACGTATCAAATTACATCATTTAGCTTGGTGTCTCGCTGTCAAGAGTAAATGTTGTCTCCAGTTTCCAATGAATAACATTTAACGAGTATTGCCAACGATTAAATTGAACAATAAATCGTTTGAAAAACTTCACCACTAAGCTGGACTTCCAGGAATTTTCAGCTCCTCACAATTGAAGACAAGACATCATCTTATTGTTTCTAATCACAGATCAGATCAAAGGGATAGTAATATCTTTACGAGTATTAGTGTCTTTATTTTGTTTAAATTCAGATGAGTTCTTGTCCCAGACTTGTACCACTTTTATAAGTTTCAATCTAAAAAGAAAAAAGTCAGATATTATTGCAAATACTTTTTGTAGATTTTTACCTTACAATACTTTTCTACCAAATTGTTAGACGGATGGGAAAAGCACCCTTTCTCGCTGCATGTTTTATAGGGAAGATCTTTGGTGATGCACAACCTCCTTCCTCCATTTCTGCTGTAAATAACCATCTAATCCAAATGTCATGAAAACTAAAACTGTTCACCAAATTGCATTTGCACAAACCCTTATGAAGTTTGAGATTGGATTTTTGAAAGATGTTTAGATTTGACCCATAGCTGACTAGCTAACAGCTAAATGCTAATCTGAGAGGGACAAGGTTTAGTTTCCGGGTCAAAAACTAGTCTTGATTTATAAAAAACAAAGATGCTAGCTGCTAATTTGAAACTACAGTAATTGTTTTACCCAGTTCGTACTTTATTTCAAATGAATACCATTTATAATATATTGGCGTTAATTTGACTAACCAATAAATTTGTGGTGTTCCAACAACTGAGCCACTCTGATCCATCTTTTAGATGTAAATGATAGAAATTAGTGTGGTTTTGTTAAAAGGTTTTGGGCGTTTATATTGTTTTCTGTATCTCTTCTAGCATCTTAATTTAACATAAAACAGATTAGTTTTATTCCCAGACTAGGGGATCAACACCCTGCAGGTTCACATGTAGCCCAAAGTGAGTCTTAATAAGTTAGTCAAAACCTTCTGTTGATCTTACCGGTGTTTTTAGAAACAAAGATGGAAAATGTTTTTCATGTTTTTTTTCCTGAACATTCATTCATTATCTGCATAGAAGTTCCCCATTAGAATGTAATGAGAAGTATATGGACAGGTTCTTTTTTGTTTTCAATTGTTGAGTTTTTTTGTTTGTCTGTTTTTTATCAGTAGATCATATAGTATGGGGTTCATTCTTCATTCTGCATAAATTTAAAACGTCCTGTTAAAAACCGTATTAAGTCAGTTGCTGTAAAGGTTTAATATGTGTCCTGTAATGTACCTGTACCCGGTTCAAACCCCATGTCAGACTGCTTTGCTTGTGGCTTACTACCATCGGCGTGTAAATGTGTGCATGAATGGATGACTGAATGTAACATTGAGTCATCTGGAGTTGACGTTTAACTTTAAAGCAAACACTTCTTTAATCTATACTAGCAAAGCTTGGACAGCTGTGCTTTTTGGAAGGGCTGTGTAGTTTTTGCTGATCTAGACTATTTTGATGAAGTAGGAGTGAACCCAAGAAAGTTCACAACTAAACCCAACAGAGAGTTGAAGGAGCAATATCAAAGCACACTTCTATCTTAAAAAAGGTCAAAGCAGTTCAAGCAGACCTTATTGTATTGATCTCTACTCTGCACATTTTACTTTTATGTGGGCAGAAAAGCTTAACATGTTCAGTTTTGAACTAGTGTTTCACAGGGAAAATCATTCCTGTCAACTGTGAATAACTGTCCAATTTAAAGATTTTGAAACGACATTTGCAAAAACTGCAACAACTTTGTTGAAATTGGAGTTTGTTACAGTGATAAAACTCCACTTTAGTCTTTAGTTAGACTAGCTAACTGTTAGCTAGAAAGAAACTAGCCTCAGCATCTGGGGCGAAAAAACTAATCGGAATTTATGCAAGATAAAAATGCAAGAGAGTTATTGTCTGCAGGCGAAATATGAACTGCTTCCAACCTTTAACCTTGAACAATTCCAAACTCTCCCTTTGAGAGATTTTAATAAAGGCGCCACGTTTGCAGTCTTCATTGATAAACAGGATGGAGAGAAGACAGCAGGGGCTAAGGAGATTCATAATCCTATCCCCTCTTCCTACTGATTTTCACTCTGCCTCTCTGCTGCTTAATGAGACAACAAAGCAACTCCTGTTTGTGGCTCCGAGCGCTGCGCTCGCCTCGACAGAGCCAGCAGTAACCCCTCCGCTTAGGTGTTTTGTATTCCACCGACTTCCACTCTGTGCCATCTAGGGATCACAGGATCCTAATTCACCGCCGCTTCTGACAGTGCGCAGCAGAACCGTCGGCGTAGAGCGAGTTTCAAACCCCCAACACCTCGGATTCACTTTATGTGCGGTGCTGCAAGACGACCCCATCCATCATCTTGTTCTAAATGAGAAAAATCAGTCCGCAGAGCTCCATCTGAAGCTCGTAACGGGCCCGCTCGCGTATCAATCCCGTTCACCCGTTACAGAGCTGCTAACCTGTGTGGGACAACTTCAAAAAGAAAAAAAAAATACAAAATGTCCATCTGGATTTTATGGGCTGTATATTCACTTCAAGAAAACAGAATATGGGTCATGATCTGATATAAAAAGGCTGTTCAATAATTCATCTGAGCTGATTAAAAGGACTCGCATCGACAGAGACGCTGTCCATGAGAAATGATGTACACAGAGTGCACAGAAATGCAGTTAGGTCTCTTTACAAGATTAGGACTGAGCTAAGAACCAAGGTTCGACAAATGCCTCTGAGCTTCAAGTGGCTGCAGAAAATCGTTCTGCTTTAATACGCTTTAAAACAACCATTCTCGTTGTGAGGCGACGTGTTTGTGATCATGTGTGTTTTCGTCTGTTGTGTGTGTGTGTGTGTGTGAGGCCCATCAATCTATTAAATATGAAAAGAACAATCTGTTACCCCGCAGAGACTGGTTCATTATTCATTAACATTTTTCACTTAATCATTTATTCACCTAAAGTATGGCTCAAACACCCCTCTAAAACTGAGACGTTTTTGTACTCTTGTTTGTTAAATATGAGATGTGTATCGGCTATATTCGATTCTTTCTTTCAGTTTTCTTTTCCCACCAACTTGTACCGCCTTTTGGGGACACTAATTTAAAATGATTCACAGTTTGGCTTTCTTTCGAAATAGCAATGTAGAAAGTGATCTGAAGTTCCTACAAGGTTTACAGTTCAAAACTTCATACTTTTATTTTTTTTATTTTGGTCATCAGTTTTTATTACGTAATGAATATTTCAGTACAAACCATTCTCCTAGTTGGGTTTTACTTTTTTTTTAATTTATTTTTTCACCACAAAATATGAAACGGCGTACAACTATTTTCCAGATTTTTCTTTTTTCTTTCAGGTCAAAATTTAAGAAGGTGAAATCTGCAATATTTAAAAAAAAAAAAAAAGTTAATAGGGTTATCTTAGATGAAATACAGATCCTTTTTTTGTTACAATTCATGATAAGTGATACCTTTGTGTCACAAAATGAGTAACTACTTCAATTACTTTTAGTATCTAAACCAAACCCAGTTCAAGAACCTAGTAGCCACTATAAAGTACATAAAGGCAAAAGGAAACCCAAAACAGCGAAATCTCCCTTTCTTCTTTTTTAATGGGTTTGTTTTGCTGTAATCAGAAATGATCAGTGAGTCGGATCAAAACGCATAAATAACCGTCAATATCTAAATATATATCGCAACAAAACGATTAGTTTCTAGGTTGTTGAATTCAGATTCTTGTCTAAAGATACTGAAATAATAAAAGAAAAATACAATTAAGCTCATGTTTTTCCATACTCATATTTTATTTTCCCCACACATATCCAGCTTTAGAAAAAGAACGACGCTCAAACCTTGTCAAAATGGCGCAGGAACCCAGTTCAACTAACTCAACCATTTAACTTCCCAGTTGTACGCTTTAACTCGCCCCAGCAATTTAACCAGATTTATTCAATCTGAGGAGAGCCGATCGGAGACTGCACACCATGCCAAAGCACATTGGAGCTTTATTAGAGTCTTAAATGAGCGAGGCCTGCTCCTAACCCTCTGTCCTCCTTGTTCCCTTTGCAATGACAGAGCGGCAGACGTAAGAAAAACAAGATTCTCCGAGCATCTTTTTTTTCCGAGGAGGAGAAGTGACGCCGCTCCGGTGGAGGGCAATTACCTCAACATTGATGCTTTGCTCCCTTGACCGTCTGAGGATTTTACCTAAAACAGCAGTAAGTTCTTTGTGAGTAGCTCCTTGTTTAACTAAAACTAAAAAAAAAAGGTGGCATTTGGAGGGGAAAAAATAGAAGAGTGAAGCAGTTGTGCTTCATTCTTAAACTTAATGATTCGTGAACATCTTGATTTGCTTCATCTGAACTCCATTTATACCGGCGACGAAAGCATTGCAAAGCTGGTTAAAGCAAACACAAAAAGCAGAATAGAAAAGAACATTTTTCTTTATAAACCGTAGTCATTACTTTTCAAAAATAAAAAACCTGTACTCTGTTAACAATAGTCGCCGCGTTGCCTTTATTCAGTCAGCGTTATTAAGCAAAAATCCATAAATCTGAACGTTTTTAAAAAATCCAGAAGCTGCTCCCGGTCGATACTCATCTTGTCTTTTGGTTGGTGTTGATTTTTCCCTCCCCAGCCTCGCTCAGTCTGAGGCTATGAAAGGGAGAGAGGAGTCCCAGGCCGCACCACCATGCTACTTCTGAGAAGCTGGGATGAGACTTTGGCTGGCAAAACACGAGGTAAGACAATATTGATGCATGGGGCCTCCTTCCACCGTTTTCTCGTCCCCGTAGAGACGTGCTGTAACAACCCATCTTATCTCTGCTGCGTGGTGTGTTTGTGCGTCTGCAGCTTCCCAGAAACCCTGCGCCTCTCCTTTAAGCTTGGTGATGGATGTTCTGAAACTCCTCAGAGGCTTTTTTTTTTGTTTTTGCTTTGTGTCTCATGCCAGGTTTGCTTGAGGGTCAGGATGAGGGTTCAAGGTAGAGCCTGCAGATAAATGGTTTAATCCTTGGTTTGTAGAGTGGCGCACACCTTGATCAATGGTCGGCGGACGTTTGGCCTGACCCAAGGCCAGATCGACTATCGGCCTCATTTCCATACCTCTACAGGCACTGATCAGACAATTAAAGAATTAGTTGGATGTGAATTCGTGGTCAGAGTGTGAAAGTTTTGGGACAGGAACTCATAATAGATATGTTCATGTATGCAGTGTGTGCAGTGTCTTGCAAAAATAATCATTTGCCTTGAACATTTCCACATTTTGACATGTGAATCACAAACTTCATTGTGCCGTGTTTGGATTTTATGTGGTAAACCAAGTCAAACGGATACAAAACTGTGAAGCAGAGGGGAAATTTATTTATTTTCCAAATTGATATCTTAAAAACTTGGCATGCGTTGTATTTGCCACTATTTCTTTAGCTTTACACCTTTAGAAACTAGACTTTTTCCCGTTTCTCTTTGCAAAATACCTTAAAGTTGCATTGTGTAATTTTTATAGCATCTCCTCTGCCTTCTTCCAGTGCTCCCAGTGCTAGCTAGAAGCAACCAATCAGAGCCAGGAGGCGGGTCTTAGCGCTGTCAATCAGAATTTCATGTGGCGCTGCTCTTCCCTCCCCCCCCTTGCTCTCTGGTACCCTGCAGCATGTTGTGAATGGTCAGGCTAGTTAGCATGGCGGATGAAAGGTTGTCCTGTAATGCTAAGCTGCTTCTCCACCATTAGCCCATTGAGCAGCGAGTACATGAGTTTGATTGACAGCGCTAAGTCCCTCCTCCTGGCTGATTGGCTGTCTTTGGTCAGGAAGGGTGTATTTCTTCAGATGGCAATAGTAGCTCAAGGAGGAGGTGGAGGAGCTCGATCGTTTCACAGATTATCTGTCGGACACCAGGAGATGGTGACTGTTTTACTAAATACGTGAAAAACATATTGTTTATTAAAATGATCTACTATAACTTTAAGCTCAGTGAACATCAGTTTTTAAGTCTCGCCACAGATTCTTAACTGGCTTTCATTCTGGATTTTGACTGTAATCCCATTGTTGCTATGGTTGCGTATTAAGAGTTGCTCTCCTGCTGGATGGTGAACCTGAGTCTGAACTCTTCAGGATCCTCCAACATGTTTTCTTCCAGTATTGTGCTCCGTTTATCTCGATTCATCTTCCCATCAGTTCTGACCACCTTCCCTGTCCCTGCTAAAGAAAAGCATTCCCATAGCAACCATGTCGCGCTGTATGGTTGCTATGTTAGTTTTCCACCAACCAAAGCGTTTTGTTTCATAATTAAACACCATACCACGTAAAACCCCAGTAAGACATATTGAGGTTTGTGGTTGTAACATGTCAAAAGTTGTGAAACAGGGCAACTGCATGTTTTGTATGAGAAGATAAAAGACGGCATATTTTTCATGATGTTAGATTACAAAGGGCAAACACATTTGCAACAAGTTCTCATGAGAGGTCACTTCATAATTTTTCTCTCTCTTGTTCTCCAACATGAAGCTTTATTAAACACTCCATTTAAGTTGTTCGCCGACTACTTATCTAACACCCTGCACCTTTCTAACCCACCCTCGTCCCCCTCCCTTCTCCTCTCACACGCTATTAATCAGCGGTGACATTAAAAGAGGCATGAGTCTTGTTTCAAAGGTGCAGGAGGAAAAAATGAATTTTCTTTGTTTTTTAGTAAGAGATGGGAGCCAGCGATTGTGGGAAGAGCAGAAACTTGTGGCGGTGGGGGTAATGAAGTATGCAGGCAGTGTGTGTGCCGGGGTGTGTGTGTGTGTGTGTGAGAGAGAGAGAGAGCGAGCAGTGCCAGGACACAGTTTCTCCCATTACTTTAAGTAGCTGCCTCGGCCAGCGGTGGAGCAGCTTTGTAATGAAGTGCCTCAGCATCGGCCACTACGTCGTTAGCTGAAAGTCACACCGCGGCTTCAGCTGCTGCTGCTGCTGATGCTGCTGATGCGGCGCTTTTCCTACTACCGCCTTACGTCAGAAAACATTACCATATAGATGTTGTGTCTTGTTCATATCTTTGTTTTGCAATAATGAAAAAGTAATTAAGGTCGCTGCCAGTGGCGGCCCAAGACTAGCATGATAGACATATATTTTAAATAACATTGAATATTGCAAACTAAATGCTACTACACGTGGAAAAACAATTTCTGTCTTGCTTTTTAAAACTATTAATGATTCATCTCTTCCTGCTGATGGCTGCTGCCAGTGGGGAAATATAAGATGTTAAGTTTAGTGTTTATCAACTGATGTTACATTCAAATAGTTAAAATAAAATGGCACTTAAAATGTAAGTAATACTCTGCATTTCAAAATCCAGATGATTTATTTTATTTTACTTCGTTACTCCTGTAAGGTTAGAATTAACAGTAATAATGGCACTAGTATAATGTATGCTAATAATAGTAGGTGTGCTGCGCACATAGAGTTGCTTAGGAATGATGAATCATTTGATGATGACATGTTGGTATGGCCCCCCCTTCCAAAAAAAATGCTGCTTAGGGCCCCAAAAAGGCTTGGACCGGCCCTGGTCACGGGGTGCGTTCACACTGCAGGCTGAAGTGACCCAGTTCCAATTTTTTTTTGACATAATGCGACCTCTATCCGATCTTTTCATGACAGTCTGAACAACACAGGTCGAATTTTCTTCAAATGCGACCCATATCCGATACGTATCCGATTCATAGGCTATATCTATAGATATATATATATGTGTGTATGTATATTTATATGTACATGCATTATTATTTCATAGTAGTAGACAGGAAAGCGGCTTATAAGAGAGGGGAGAAGACATGGAGCAAAGGTCAAGAGGCCGGGACTCGAACCCGTGAGGCCTGAGGCATCTCTACACGGGTCGTGTGCTCTACCCACTGCACCCTGTTTCTGATAGTTTATTCACAATCTTATTAATAAAATTTACTTTTCCTATTTCATTCTCAAAATGTTTTATTTATTCACACCTCAGGAAAATTTAGAGAGACCAATTAACCCAACAGTCATCTCTTTGGACTACGGGAGGAAGCCGGAGAACCCGGAGAGAACCCACGCATGCACATGGAGAAAATGCAAACCCCATGCAGAACGAACCCAGGTGGGGGATTCAAACCCAGGAATTATTTCTGCAAGGCAACGTTAATAACTGAGCCTCTGTGCAGCCCTGAAGTTTTATTCAGAATTAATCAGAATTTAGAGGCCAATTAACCAAACAGTCGTGACTTTAGACTGTGACAGGAAGCCGGAGCGCCCAGAGAGAAACCTGCAAACAGGAAACCTGTAAAATCTTTTTATCCCTTAAATTTAAGTCAGTGAACACATCACAACACATATCTTCAGTCCCAATCACTCAAACTTCTCCTGCCTCAAAATGATCACTAATTTGATCTTATCAGAAGATTATTTCTTCTTCCAAATTAAATAATTTTAAATCCTCTCCAACAGCGCCTTTGTCATCGGGAGAAGAGGCAGGAGAAACCATCATGTCCTGTTGAGTGATGAAATCCCATCAAATGTCTTCCCAGTTTAGAAACATAACTCGCTAGAATAAAACAAAATTAAGCTCATGGCAGATGCTTACCTTGTCAAGATGTTGTTCCTAATGTAACTTTAGACAAACTGAATCTGAATTTGTAAAGAACCACATGGGTTTTATTGCCTCTTTAAAAATTAAAATACTAACAAAACGGATTTATGTCCATTTTATGGAGAACAGGGGTTATTATGCTTAAAACGACTGCGATGTTCAGCAGAGACTGATGGCAAAACACTGAGCACACTGACGTTATAGCGCCCTCTACTGCGCATGCGGGACACTTTCAGGTCGTTTGCTCGTTCACACTAGAGAACAAATACGGGTTTATTTGGAAGTGTGAACGACCATGGCAAGAAAATCTGATTTGACAAATAAAAATCAGAATTGGGTCACTTCAGGCCGCGGTGTGATCGCAGCCTTTGACGCGGCCGTCACAGGTCCGAGTCTCAACCCGGTCCGTCCTGTCAGATAAAGGCTGTAAGAGTCTACAAAACCTTTTTTCTTTTTCTTTTTTTTAAATTAAGTCACATTTACTCTTACAGATTACTAATTTTCTTCTAATTATTTAAAGTGTTATCGAAGTCCATGAAGCTGGTAGTTTTTCTAGAAATGGGTTAAAATAAATGAGAACATATTAGAATAATAATGACTCATTAGTTTTTTTCCCCTCTAAGAGCCTCTATCTCCAACTCTTGTGTACCTTAAGCTTAATAGGATTCCGGCCCTCTCGTTATATCAGCACAGCCCAGTGCCATTAATTAACTGCAGTGTGGCTTTTCAATCATTTTTCAGTCAAATCCATTCAACACGAGTCTCCCATTCAGACTGTGGGAAGCCACGTCATCAGTCAGAGATAATAAACTGGTGAAATATACCGAGGCTGCCATCTTTGATGTGTGAAAGTTGTTGTTTTTTCCAGGGTCGCCCTTCCTCTCTCTCTCTGCCGACACATTTCTGCATTAGGGTGTAGCAGTGAGATAAATGAGCACCTTCCGTTTTCTCCTCTACTGTAGTGTCACAGAAAAAACAGCTGTTGTTTTCACTTTTCTTTCATATTTTCATTTTTTTTTAAATGGGATGATTCGTCTTTAATCGGAGCACTGGGGGGAAAAAAATCAGCAAATTAAGAGGGAGGAAAGAAAGTCAAATTTGTGGCACACGTCACGGCTTTGCATTTATTTCTCAACATATGGATACATATTTTCAGTATGTATGGAGAACCCGTCTCTGTGGATGCCACGTAACCGTTTTGACTTGATGACCTTTGATTATGTTTGTTCTGCTGCACATCCTCCAAATAATCCAAAGTTGTTGTTTTTTTTCGTCCTGCAGGAGTGTGTGGGCAAATCTCATTAATCTAACAGTTCTTATTTTCCTAAAACATTCAGACCTGCCTCAGTTTAATGAACACCAATCATCCTGAGCATGTCGGGCATCTGCGATGCTACGCTTCTTCACAGAATAATCTTGTAAAACATTGACATCCGATAAGATGGAGGAGGTCCCAGTCGGTTGTTTATTTTAGTCGAGTGCTCATTAGCATTAATTAAATTCGAACCCACATGCTTTGGCTTGACCTATATACGATTGCTAGGATCCGTGTGGTAGGATCAATGGGGTTGCAAAACACCGGATCGATAGGGCTGCGCTCATCCTTGCCCCCCCGGCTGAGATGCAGCAACATAAGTCACCTGGAAAACGGCCTGCAGATCCTCTCATTAGCCGAGCGTTGCACTTCCAACATTTGCTTTGGTGGCATCTGTTGTTTCCTGGCACATGCTCAGACGCCGCTGCGAGGAGGCTTCAGGTGCTGTCAATGTTTGTGCTCCAGTTGCTGGATAGATCTGGTGCCTAAACGAGGTCTTGATTATGTGAACTGAGCTGCGAAGAGCTGATCATTTTTGGTCGCTCTACCTGATTTGGCGTCGGTGTCGACATGTGAAGGAGCGACGTTTGTTTTTGTTTTAGATTTTTATTGTAAATATGTACTGAAGCAAACCAAAGAGACAGTCTTATAAGGTTGATTGGAACAACCTGCAATTAATTGAAATGAAAACGTCTTTTTTCTTCCCAGTGTTTGGTTTTATTCACATTTCTATTCTTTTATTCTTATGTGTGTGCTGACATTGCAAGATTCTGCGTGTTTTTTTGTTTTTTTTTGTTCATGTTCTCCCAACTCCTCACTTAAAGTGTGTGCCATCATTTTTCTGAGCTCTGCCGTTTTCCGATCTCACCTGAAGGGTTGGGCTGCGGAGGCAGGTGAACGATTTGTTTTTGCTGCATGAATGCCAGGGGTCAGCATCTTTATGCAGCCGTGATTGACAGGAAACACTTGTACTTGCGCCTCGAGGAGTAACGGTGCAGAGTGTTGATTGTTTTGCTGTGGAGGTGAGGCAATGCATGATTGCAAAGCAAACACACTTTTACATGCCTGTGCTGCGGCTTGGAGTGGCGGCGAAAAATAATGCCACTTAAAATAGTGTCCTGGGTTTCTTGCTCTACAGGGATAGGCTGTTATTTTAACGGTAAGATTCTGTTAAAACCTTATGAGCAGTTAATATTGTACTTAAAGCAAGGTGTGACTTTCTAAAAATTCTTACTTTACGAACTACTTGACCCCTTTTGGTATTTATTGATCAAGTTATTCAGGCAAGATTTTTGCTCAAAATGCCAGTCAGGGGATTGTAAGTGTGATTAAATTGTAGCCAGCTGATTGACAGTGCGCAGCATCAGGTTGGGGACAGGCCCTCTGGACTCCATACAGATGAAAACAAAACTTGTAAACATTCTCTGAGATCTCAATAAATTCAATTTAACATGTAAAGATGGTTTATTGAAAGGTTCAGTCTGTTTTGCCAAGGTAACGTTTTAAATATGTTATACCTTGATCCTGGCAGCAGTCTCATGCCTAACTGTAGATAACTATAGGGACTTCATTTAGTATAACTCCTTATTAGAAGATTAGTTTGAGACAGGCAAAAAAAAAGGACTTTATGGCTTTAAAAAAAACTTCATTCTCAAAGGCATAGTTTCAGGTTACAGTGGACCAGAGCTGCTCATGAATAGCTAAAACCTGCAAACACCTGCAGACCCCCTCTAAAAACACTAATGACTGCCTGTTTTAATAGCGCAAACATAGTTTATTCTTCCAGGAAACACTTGTACTTGTTTCCTGGAAGAACTAGACATGTTTCTGTTCAGAACTAGAAAGGTAAGACAGTGTAAAATCTAGTTCTGCTCTACAATGCTTTACTTCTATATCAGTTTCTCTGACTTGAAGCTCTTCAGGAAACTCTTTTGTCAGTACCGGACAATTGTTTGATTTCCTCAGAAATTGCTCTTAACAGAGCTTAAAGGGATCGTTTATAATTTGTCTTGAACTACCCATCACCTTCTGCCTCCAGGACAAACCAATGTTAGATCCCCCTTTTCAAAAATCCTGAATCATCTCCTCAAAGGTGCATGCCTCTGTGAATCCAGTACTATTCTGGAATAGTGACTACGGTGTCCTGCTGGGTTATTAATACTGGACAATTAGACTTGATTATGTTGTTATACAGAAGCTGCAACTAATTAATTCTATTTAAATCTCTTTCTCTCCGGCGCAGCTTCACTTTTATACCCCGGTTACATAAGCTGTGCCAGACTATAATTCACTGTATAGCAGGAACAAAAGACCCCTGCTGCTACAGTGTTGTACAGAAGTCAGTTACATCCCCTGCCTCGCTATAAGAGACTAGACGGCAGTGTATCATCTGTCTTCTTGCCACTCTTAAAATCTTTAACAGACTGCCTCTGAAGCTGCAAAGATAAAACGGTGAGGCAGCGGCAGTGACCCTAAACCATCCCTGAATACGCTTTCTTCTGTTAGCGGAGCCGAATGTCAGGCGGCATCTCTCAGCTCCGCTTCAGCTGAAATGTCAAGGCTAATGTTCACCCTATATCTGTGGGCTCACCACAGCATGATCTGCCCCCACTTCAGTCTCTCAACCTCAGTCTGGCCCCAAACCTCCTGCAGCAGCCCTTCGCCGGGAGTCTACATTAAAAGTTATTGATTATGTTGTGTCAAAGAGTGGGGAGGGGGAAATGGCCGCTAGGAGTATAGCAGAAGAACTCCCAATAGGGAGCTAATACTTCCCCGAGGGACCCCATTCACATACTGTCAAAAGCTGTGATATGTGGGAGAGAGGAGGTTGGAGAGAGGAGCAGCGTCAGATGGGAAAATGCTGAAAGAAATCGGGCTCATAGACAAAAGGGAGGAGAGGAGACGTCACATGGGCTATTCTAAAGCACACAAACATAATGGGTTTGTCAAAGTCTGACTGATTAAACAAAATGCACCTGAACACAATGCAGCGCTCCTGCAGCTATTTAACTTCGTCTGTGTGCTCAGTCGATTGTTCCTGTTTGCATCTCACATCGATTTCTGGGAGCCAGCGTGGAGTATCACAACTATTGAAAACAGTATAAGATTGCTCAGTTGGAAAATCGCCACCGGCAGTTTCATCCGCACCGGGAGTTTGTTCCTATCTGCTTTTTCTGCCAAAGATCACGAAGAAAGATAGTGTTGACCAAAAGTTTGCCATCTTAATCTTTTTTTTTTCAGGATAGTTGTTCCTTTTTTTACTTTAAAACTTGGGTATTAAAAGTGCTTTTTTTCGCCTTGAAAATATGCACACAGGTGCTTTCATTTGCTAAAGATTCATGTCTTTATTTATTTGTGTAATTTGTAGCAGTATTAATAGAATCTCTAAAGAGAGGATTAAACTAGTTTGCCAATCTGTGTTGAATTGGTACTTCACTGTTGTCTGTTTTGGCTGTTCCTGCCTGTTCATGTTGTACTCAAAGTAAATGATTTATCTAAAATGATTTACTTTGTTAGTGTTTTAGTTCAATGATTGATATTTGATTTTGGTCGTCTTTATTCATATAATCTGTAACACTAATTGACTCTAGATCTCTGAGTAAAGCTCACAACCAGAGATTCATTAGACAAAAGATTTTGTCTAAGACATCCGATTATCACGTAGTGCAGACAAGGAGTCTGCATTAATTGTATTATTGCGATAAATTAAAATTTTGATTTATCACTGTCACCATAAATGCCGGTTGATTAAAAAAAACCAAAACTCTACGTATTGTTGCAATTGTCAGTTTGACCATTTTCTCCACCGTTTTCCCATTGAGAGCATCAATAAATATCAACAAATTTGAAACAATGACAGTTAATGTGTGCAGTGTGGTGGTGCAAATCACATTTCTTTGTGACTAATGTCCTAAAGTAGCGTATTATAAAGTTTTTCAAGCGTTGCATTTGTGGAGCTGTTTGCAGTGTTATGCAGTCACAGCCATACCTCAAGTTAACTAAAGAAGAAGTAACAAATATTTCTTACCGTCACTTTTATCATTATCACAATAGTACCACAAAATATCTTGATAAACCTTTAAGTCCAAATCGCCCACCCCTACCACAGACCTTTAGTGTTTGAGAGAAATTCAGTCTCATGTTGCTAGCACTAGCATTAGCATTATCCACTGGTTTTGTGACTTTAAAGCGCCGCGTGCTAAGCTTGGATGCTGCATCCCACCCAGATCTAAGCTGTAATTAGTTGCGACTTAATTCTCTCAGGTAGTTAAACGCAGTTCTTCTCAGAACAATGATTAATCGGTAGTTGATGTGATGTTAATGCAATCTGACTGCGGTTTGTCTGATTCGCAAAGGACGCCGTCTAATTGGAGTCTTTGTGTTTTGGCTGGAAAGTGAGTTTTCCTGCACTCTTGTTTTCTAACACAGGTGGTATGCAAAACGGTAGCTTGTCAGTTCATCTACCGTGAGCTCATCGGTATGGGACGGCACATAGTGAGTGGTATGACTCACTGGGGTGATGGTGAGGGTGCAAGGCTACTTTTGGAGAGTAGAGTCCCGGGAGTAAGTGTACTGCTTACGTGCGTGTGAGTGTGAGATGTTTTGCTGGAGGTGGAGTGTAAATAAAAAGCAAGGCATGAAAAACAAGGATCAGGTGTGAAATTAAACCCCAGTCCAACAATGTGCCACCTTTAAAAGATGAGATAATTAGAACATGCACACAAGGCCAGACCTTGATGGCAACCTTATTAAGAATGTGTGTGTGAGAGTGTGTGTTTCTGTAGAAACTAAAGATAAAAAAAACCAAAAAAACACACACACACACACACACTGGCCAATCCAGGAGAGACTAGTGAAACGTTGCACGCGCCAGGCCGCTGAGTCATCTATATGTTCTATTAAATTCATCTATGATAAAAGCTGGAGCTGGATTATCTGTTTTAAATTGTCCCAGGCTGGTATAGGTCTCTGAGACATTCATATTAATAGTGAAAACTGACAGCTTATCTCAAGATTCAAGCTGTTTCTGCTTCAGGGCTCTCGCATAATGTGCCTATTTATCTTTCTAAAGCTTTGGCTGCACCGCTAATACGTGATGCAGTTTTGGTCACAATGCGGTGGGAGTAAAATATACGTCTAAAGGAAAACGAAAGAGCGAATTCAAGAGGTAACAAATGCATATTTCATTGACTACAACATACCATCAATGTGCCAAGTACAAACAATGCAGACTTGTTGGGAAGAACATTACACGCTGAAGCTGCTAGCAATATTCTAATAGTGTCTTTACTTTAAACATGGTCCGAAAGACGCTGAAAAGAATCGTGTTTTCCTCCCATGTCTAAAAACAGGAGGAGCAGCGTCTTTTCTGCCTGTTTGAGCACATTCAGGTCTGACACCTGGATAATATATTTCTGTCCAGGCCCACTGGAATAACATTGTCAGTCATGACAAAACTACCCTTTGACATAAATCTGTAACTGCCGCCTAGGAGTCTGATGTCCTTTATAATGCAAGGAAACCCTCAGGGTGACAAGAGATAGCACCTTCTCTATTGCTCCGAATCCTCAGAAAAGCAAGAGTGTGTGCATATAAAGCGGTGAGAGAGCATCACGACTGGAAGATATTACTGATGAGCGTCACCGTTTGTACAGAGGTGTTAAAACCTTTAATATAAATTATGCTTTTAGTGGAGTGAAAATTTTGTACCAGTGACACAAATACAGCTTGAGGCAAAGTCATTTTAAAGTAAACACTTCACAAATTTCAAGTTTTAGCTTCAAAGTGTCTTCTGTCAGTTTTTTTTTTCCTGCAACATTTTAAAAAGCTGAGTACAAAACATTCAACTAATTGGGTTTTATTTACTTATTTTAATCATGACGGAACACAAGCCCCATGTTTGTGTAATTGTTTACACTGTTGCCATGTTACATCATGACCTTTTTCTGCTTGGTATTTTCAAGTCTCCTTGTGCATGTGTGGGTTCCCTCCAGGTGCTCCAGTCTAAAATCATGATTTTAGTGCATCTGGCCTCAAAGTGTCGGGTGTGTTGGTGCTCGGTTTAGTGGACTGGGGTCTTGTCCGGGATGCATGCAGTCTCTCGCCCACCAGCCGGTCCATGACATTACAATTTGTTGCAGATTTAGACAGTGGATGGATGAACAGATGACACAAGATTTGCTCTTCAAGTTGGCTTATCTTTCAGGTAGATACTAGATTTGGAAAAGTTGGACGTTACTATTCATTGTCTCTCAAACACTATTTTGTATCTTTGATTCTCAATTCTGTTTGCAAAAACAACTGTAATGTCAGTCATAAAATTGTATTTTTATAAAAGTAACATATTTCAAACCCAAAAGGACCAGATTAGATTAACACTTTCTTATCCTTCAGATCACAAAATGACAGTCTGGAAACTCTAACATTTTTCCAAACATAGTTTTCATTCTTCCATATTTATCCAGAGTTGGAAAACCATTAAAAGAACATTTCAGACTTTTGGAGGCTGTGTATGTGCCAAACTGTTGTTTGGGAATGATGCCAGGTAAGAGTTTTCACTCCTACCATCATAAACATAAGCACAAGTATAACAACAAGGTTCACAAAACATCAGCCTTCTTCCCTCAGACCTGAAATTCTTTTGCCGGTTGAGCTGAATAGAAAAGAGCCTAAAACAAGGTCCAGAACTCTGGACGGTATAAAGAGATTGTACAAAGCATAGCTGCTCAAAAGCTGTGTTTTTGAGCAGCTATGTGTACGCCAAGCTTGTGAAATATTATGCCCTATTAACAAAAGGAGGTACCCATTTGTGCCACCTCTGACTGCATGAAGAACAATCAACAAACCAGATGGTGTGTGATACTGAACAATCTGGAAAGTCATCTGTTTGTAAACGAGTCGGCACTAACAACCAGTTAGAAACAACAACAAAAAAAGAACTTGGATTATACCCTCTTGTCGAATTAAAGTCTTGCAATAATGAGTCAGAATATGCAAGATCTCTTTTAGTTCCTTCATTAAATATAAGTTCAGAAAGTTACCTTTCTGTAATGTCTGAGATTTATTCATAGGAGGTGTATATGGGCGAAATCTTACAGTATTTTTGGACTAGTTTCTAGTGCAAATATTTTATTAAACTTGAAATAAGACAAAACTAATTTGCAGGTAACTTTATAGCATGATACACAAATTTGTTTTAATGTAATAATTCCCTAATATTAATTTAAAAATACTAGTTATAAATGAAATAATCTGCCAGTGGAACAAGACATTTTTACTTATAATACGGTAAACATGTCTTGTTCAACTGGCAGATCATTTCACTTATAGCTATATACTTTTTTCAATCAATATTAAGGAATTATTTACCTTAAGCAAGCTACTATATCTTGCTGAAAAATCTACTTGTAAGTTAGTTTTGTCTTATTTCAAGTGTAATAAAATAGTTGCACTAGAAACTAGACCAAAGGATTTTGTGTTTTTATAGTGAAGCACTAGATGATGTGAGGCAGTTTTTCCGCTTTGCTTTACATATATATATATATACAGTGATGGATCATTTGTGCGTCTGAGGAGACACTATGGACATGCTTGAATGATTAAAGCTGATAGGCAGTGTTCATTACCTGACTTTGGGCAACATAAATGGATTATTTCACACTGTGTGTGTGCATCATTCAGACTGATGGAGCCGTGAATTTTGTGCACGTGTCGTGGGAGGAGGGTCGGGGTGCGCTCTGGCGAATGTTTGCATGTGATTCAGTGGTTTTACATGTGTGCACTTTGGCTTCTGTCATGATTGTGATGGAACTAACCCTTAAAGATAAAATCAATCTGTGTGAGTGGCCAAGGATATGAGAGAGAGAGAGAGAGAGAGAGAGAGAGAGAGAGAGAGAGAGAGACTGTGAAGGCCCTGTAAGCCGTTGAAAATAAGTGCAAAGGAAGGACAATATTGCAGAGACAGAGATGTTCTGTTTTCACTTCTCTGCAGAATAAGTTGCCACTTATCTTGCTCATGTAATCACTCTCTCGCCGTTTTTTTCCTCATCGTTCTCTTCTTGTCTCCTGCTTTCCATCTCACTTCAGAACTCCTCCGCGCTCTCGCCGTCGTTTTCTTTTCTTTTCTCTCCCTCTCTTCTTTCCTGCATTTATCTCTCCTTTCTTCCTCACTGCCTTTTAATTAAAATCTGACCATATCAAGGGATTCAGTTTCAGCGGTGATTTAAATGGAGGGTCTGACATAAACGTAACATTATTGTCAGACCACTTGGTTAAATTTGCGGTGCTAGCTTCTTTCTACACCACCACCACCTGTCCATGCTATTCATTTAGCCAACTTATTTTGTTCATTAAGTTAAAAACTAGGCTGCACAGTGGCGCAGTTGGTAGAACTGTTGCCTTGCAGCAAGAAGGTTCTGGGTTCGATTCCCGGCCCGGGGTCTTTCTGCATGGAGTTTGCATTTTCTCCCTGTGCATGCGTGGGTTCTCTCCGGGTACTCCGGCTTCCTCCCACAGTCCAAAAACATGACTGTCAGGTTAATTGGTCTCTCTAAATTGTCCCTAGGTGTGAGTG
>CAEFZY010005574.1:0-16048 GCA_903066815.1 Brachyrhaphis roseni | reverse complement strand
TATATATATATATAAAGAAAAATGTAAATATGGAAAAATAACATGACAATAATGCGTCTTTGCCCTGGATCCCATTTTATATCATGTATTTTACTAAACACTGGACCTTTGGGATTCACATACTTATTTGAATTTCTCTGAAATGCATGCAGTCAACAGTTTCACATAATTTACACGCTAATGCATAATTGCACATTTATTTCAAATTTTCCACTAAAATGGTAAGAAAAAAACATTGGGTTTAAGTGATGCTAACTTCCACCTGCAGGGGGCAGTATTTCTTTCTTCTGCTACTTTGCTGCCTCAGCCTTGCTTGATATCATGTTGTAGTTTATGATGAATAAGGCAAGTAACAATTAAGTTATTTAAAAAATAAAGATGTTTGTAATTTTTTAAACGGAGTTAAATGAAGAAAAATATGGCAAATTTCCTTGGAAGTTTTTCTAAAGTAGCACATCAAAGTGTTTAATAGTTCAAACACCAAATACACTTATACATAAATATTATAACACATTAATACTTAGAGTAGAAATTATGCTAGCGCTACCACAGAAGCTAATATCTTTTTATCACCACTCTTGTGGGTACAACCAATCAGCAGCAAGGAAATAAATCCTGCTTGTGGATTGGCTGCTTTGCAAATGGCAGCCAATAGGATGTCAAATAAGGTTGAGCCTTCATATTTCAGCTTCCAAAGCAACACTTTTAGCCATGCTCTTTAGAAAAATAACCTAGATCTATGTTTCACAAAAAAATCCATCAACTGAACCGCAAAAATGCGCGGGTTGACCCTAAACAGTTCAGATTTATTTCCTGCTGCTTTAGTTGAGACTTTTATGAGACTTTTTATATTATGAATCATCCATGTTTACTTTATTCTTATTTTCCAGTAAAGCATAATTTCTCAAATACGGTGTATTTTGTCTGGCTTTAACACTCTTACTGGGTTCATTGGGACTCGAATGTGTGTGTTTATCATGCAAATACTTGACAAACTGCAGGCCAAACGCACCAAATTTCAGTCTTTACCCTTCAAATGACTGTTTACGTTAGATTATATTGCAGTAATATTATATGCAACTCCTGTGAACACAAATGAAGTAGATTTAGCCTCAAAGTTGTGTCATGGAAAGTTTTGCCTATAATTAATTTGGCAACAAAGACCTAACCCATTTCCAATCAGTTGTTTTATTCTAGATACAATAGCTATTACTCCAACCATTTAAATGGAAACAGACTTTAATTTCTATCTTTTGACTCCAGGAAACATTTTCTTTAAATTGTAAATGACGGTAAAAATGTTCCCTCTTTAAACCAGCAGTCCTCTCTTGATTTTATGTCCTCTCCATCTGCCATTTACAATTACAATATAAACCAACATAAAGCTTGACACAAGGGGAAACCACTTCTGTCAGTTTGTGTGAAATTGCAGTTTTTAATGACGAGCAAATAAACGAATCAGTCGCTGAGCATTGAGAGACGGTTGAGGCAGATGTAATTTCTTTAACGGCCGTACCTCATAAGCCCTGTGGTTTGTGATGAAATAAAAGCGGGTAGTTGCTGATGTGGTGCAAGCTGTGACTTTTCTCCGGCTAAATCCAACCCCATCCCTCCAACACCAATCTCTGAGGATTAATTCCCCTTTGGGAGACCCGCGCTCACCTCTCGCCGGCCCGGCTGCCAGCTCACTGTTGGAGCGAGCCACGGCTATGATGATGATTTATGAGCTGCAACAGAAGTGGACTGACTCACACTTTCCATTGTAGTTTATTTTTCGATTATTGTTTGATGCTTTTCTTTTTCTTTTTTTAAGAAGTTTAGAGGAATTTCTAAGCAGCAAAGTGGAGAAAAGTTGAACCAAACAGACTTTTAGACTCTTTGCTTGCTCATCGCTTTGTAGGATTGTACCTTAACTAACTCCTTAACTACGTATTTGTTGCTATGGTAACATGTTTGCATCTTTAAAAGTAATGCAAGGTATAAAAGATTCAGTTGTATTATTCTTTGTTTTTTTCTAAGCCTAGTTATCACACCATCATGAGCCAATCAACACCTGTTTCTTAGTTCACAACGTCAGTTTCCGGAGGTAACGCCGGCCCTGCTGATTTTCTGTCACACTCTTTATGTGGGGGAGTGCGTGGGTGTGTGTGTGTGTGTGGGGTGTGTGTGTGTGTGTGCGTGCGTGCGCTGCTTTTTTCCGTGGCAGGGTCAGGGTTATGCTTGTCAACAGAGCTCAGCCATTAGATCTGAGTTGCAGCAGTTTCATGGACAAAACACCTGAAGTAAAACAGGACGTCCAGAGGGAGCTGCTGTCGGTCGAAGCATTTTTCTGTTCATTTTACAAAAGAGTTGGAAAAAACTGGCATTAAAGATTAACTAAGATGATGTAAATTGTTTAAATTCAGTACAGTGGACCCCAAACTATTTTATTATTCACAGATTTTTTCCCCCCTCTAAACTCAAAATAGTTTGTGGAAAATCAATTTTTGTGGATCTAAAATATTCAAAAGAAAATCCAGCTGGGAAACTGGCATTCAAATTTCCAAATCACTTCAGATGTTTTGACTTCGTTTGACTGAAATGTATTGCAGAATGTAGCCGAGCGTTTGAGCAAGTTGTTGCATCGTCATGACAACCTGATTGTTTACATCCGTTAGTCAGACTGCAGTCACTCCACCAAACACAAGGGGTGCCGAACGGCATGAAAACCAGCAGATTTATAAGCAAGAACATTAAGACACTAAAATCTGAGATATTTAATCTCATCTTTGCTTGTGCATCACTTTTCATTAATATCAGTACATCATAATATTGCTCACTTTTGGTGGAAAGTAAATTCAGCATATATCCAAGTTTCTGTCCAAATATCAGATAATAATCTTCTTTAAGGTTGATCAAAATAAAATAAAAAAGTGATCAGAGTCAATGGTTTGGTGTAATTCTGCATCCAGTGGTTAAAAAGAGCCAGAGTTAATCTCTTAATGTTTTTATCTGAAGCTCAGGTTGCAGTTGTCTTCGTCACTGAAACAGAGTCTGTTTAACAGAAACGGCAGTCGACACTCTGAGAGATCTGCATCTGTGCAGAAACACTGCAGGAACCTGAGTTGGTAAAGATACTTTCAAAGTCCATGCAGCTGCTGCTTGTGCTAATAAAACTGGAGAAAATCAGAGCAGAGCTGCTTTTAATATTGAAACATTTTATTTATTGCTTGTTTGTAATATAGAGGCAGTTTGGTGCGTCTCTTGATGCTGTGCAGGAACAATTATTTCTAACTGGTTTGAAAGGCTTTAGGCGTGTTTACTGCTGGACTTATCACCGTTACAACATTTGTTTCTTATCAGCTTCCCTGCAGCAAGCTTTTGTTTTCCTATTAGAAAAATACTTATTGCCGTGTCGTGATCTGAATGTGTGCATATTGTAAGCAAAATTATCTCAAACACTCATATGTTGAAAGACTATGTTGAAAACAATTAAATGCATGTTTTCTGGTTGCAGTTAATTGGATGAAGCAGAAACTTTTCAGATCCCTTTGGGCTTTTTCTGAAGCCACAGAATGATTGAAAAACACGTTTTAAAATGCAACTCTCAGACTTCTTAGAGGGTTTATAACTTGTAAGGAAATATATGAGGCTTGCTGGGTTTGTTTTCTGCTTTCTTTGTTTTGTTTTTGCCTTTTAATTGAGATCAGATCGGATCAGCATGAACACATTTTTCCTATATAGTGCACTGCAGCTGAACTGATTGCCTTGTAATGGCGACCACATGGGCTGCAGCAGCACTCCAGGCTGGCTGGGGAGTCCTCAGGGAAAGGACCGGGGAAGGGAATGTTTCCCTGACTCAGCTCCTCTGGACTGAGTCAAGCTCTAATGAGGGAAGAGTAGAAGTCCTCTGTCAGTCACACATGCAGGAAGTGTTATATTACACGCATAAAAACACACAATCCGAGACAAAGAGAAACCTTTTTACTGCTTTTTCCCACGTGTGTTACTAAAACATGAACCACACACACCTGAGCAAACATGCTTACTGTTAAGTTTTACTGTTTCTCTCCTTCGTGCACACACACTCTCAACCTTTCACCGCCTCTACATGTATAGCCTCAAGCTGCATAATTCGCTAATTTGAACTAAATGTGTTCACATTTATGTAAAGGAGCTAATTGGAAAAATGTTTGGGTGCCCTGGAGAGCTGCTGCCGCTCTTCGGGGAGTCTGTCCGGCACGCTGTAAAACTCCCGGGCTGTCGGACTAAATGTGGCTGCAAAGAAAGTTTAATGTACCGGAAAACTGCTGCTGGGGGTTGAACCATGTGCCTATCAGTGTGGGTTGTGACTACATCTGTGCTACTGTTCATATTTTAAAGTTTTATAAACTCCAATTGAGATATTTGTCAAATATTAACCTTGAAAAAATATGGATTCAGTTAATTTCAAGTCATTCTGACTTTTAAGCTATGAGCTAATTATTACATCCATGATTCCCTCTCTGTCTTCTTGGCAGATATTTAAATTGGCAACATTCAAAGGAGATTAGCTGCAACTATATTAGAGTTTCAAAGTTAGCAGTTGTGCTAAAGCGCTAAGCTAAATCTTAGCTTCAAGATTAGCAGAATGGCAAGAATGTAGGAATCAGTAGATTGGTGCCTTTTACTCTTTCTTCCTTTTTCAAAAATAATAAAGGTGTGGAAACTTCACAGCCTGTTCAAATCTAAGTCCACTAAACCCGTTTTTAATTTAGCAGAGGTGCTAAATGCTAAGCTAATCTGGAAACTTTAGCTTCCAAATTAGAAGAAGTGTAGATTTTTCTCCTTTACGATACTTTCTACTTTATTTCTTCTAACTTTAAAGGTATTTGATCTTCAGCGCTTGTTGAGTTTGAACTCTCAGGATGAATAGCAGCATCTGAACTTTTCCCAAACTACTAATCTCTCCTGGTTATCCAGAGATCTTCCTTGCTTGACTCGTGTTTTCTGGGATGAAGGTGCATTGACTTATTGTTGTGGGTTATCAGTTTTGGTTTTCTTTTCATCCTTTCTATGCTGATTGTCACTCTACTTGGGACTCCAAAGCAACATTGAGCTGTAAATGAAATTCAAAGGAGACACCAGAACATCTTGTTTGCCCTCAGAAGGTTTTGTATAACTTTTTTTTAAAATTCAGCCTTTTTCTTTTTTGAATCTGCTTTTATGGATAATATTTTCCGCATCGCGGTTTGAACTTTTGACATTATCAAGCTCGGCTTCTACATCAGATCTCACCACGAGGGACAGCTGAAGGTCTGAATTGGCAAACGCTGGATGAGTTTTTCATTTTCTTCCTCATTTAAGTAGAGCCAGCTGGGCCTGGTGGGAGTCGCAGAGCGACGCCACGAATCTCATCTTTAATCTAATAAAGGGGCTCTGCGGAGGCTGGAATTAATCAGATCTGTTAGGGAGAGGAGCTTTGAACAGGAGGATGATGGAGAGAAAAAATGTGGAAGCATTTCGGGCGAAAAGAGAATCCGATTGGACCTAATGAACGAGAGTCGTGTTGAAAGAGAATCACCTTTTTCCTCCAGGCTGTGTGTGCGGTCCTGATCCATTTCAGCTACGATGGGACCACCGGGTCTTCTGATGCTGTCCATTTCTAAACAGAGTTTATTTCATTCCAGGCTTTAATTTCAGCGTAAAAACATGGAAGAATTTCTGAGTATTGATCGGACCAAGTTCTGAGTGAAACATTACCATCAAAAGATCTGATTTAGTAAGAATAAATTAGATTGATTGGAAAAGTAAATAGTCTGAGTTTGAGTTTCCTTTGAATGTTTATTTAAAACTATTTGTGGTTTTAGAATATTTAGATATTTGGGATTTATTTATTTTTTCTTTTAGTTTCATTAACATGAATTAAAACTCAGCTGATTTCAGATTTAGATTCTTGTTTACATGAAGGATTCTGGATTACTGCGGAGCTTCTTCTTTTCTTTTCCATCCATCCATCCATCTGTATTTTTTTCTTCTCCATCGTTCTGTAAAGCAGTTTCTTAACTCCGTTCTTCATCTCCTCTCTCCTCCGGTTCTTCTGTCCTCCTGCAGCTGATCGCCGTCTACGATGAGCAGGAGCCCCATCACGGCGGCGACGGCACCAGCGCCAGCTCCACCGGGACGCAGAGCCCCGACCTGTTCGCCGCAGACCTCGGCGCCGGCAGCGTCGCTTCGGCGTTCCAGCCCTACCAGAACGCCAGCGAGATCGAAGTCACGCCTTCGGCCCTGCGCACCAGTGAGTCCCGTCACCAGAGGAGGAGAGTGTGTAGATGCAATTAGAAACGAAGCCATTACTTCCAAATGATCAATTCCTCTCACCGTATGTTCTCCATGTTGGCGTCTTTAATGAGTTAAATGTCAGGAGCTACCGCAGCATACAGTAAACCCAACAAATCACCTTATAACCCCACGCTGTAGCATCGTTCATAAATTCAGGTAATTGGACAGGAGGCGACTTTTTTCAGGCGCAGTTAGCCGTTTGATCCCCGGCCAAAGTGGCTAATTGGTTCAATCTGAAGCCTCCTAAATCAAATTTGTCACTGAGTGCGCTCACCTCCGTGGTTTTACCCCGGTCGGGTCGCTGCTTTGGCTCTAATTACCATGAGTGTCGACAAGAAGCTGCTTTTTGTTGACGATTGTTTCCGTTTCTATCAAGCAAACAATTTTAAGCTGAAACGAAGAAGAAGGCAAAGAGGAAAAAAGAGGAATCATGCGAAATGTAGCTGTTTTAAACAGAGGTGGGCAGAGTACCCAGAAATTATACTCAATTAAGAGTAGCACTACTTCAACATATTTTTACTCAAATAAAGTAAAAAGTAGCCGTCCAAGAAATTACTCAAATAACAGTGAAAAAGTATTTGGTAAAAAGTTTACTCAAGTACTGAGTAACTGATCAAGTGATCAATCATTTAACATTTAAAAATTACACAATCAGAAGGGCCAAAATATAAAGTTAAGTGGAAATTTTTGTATTTAAAGAACAAAAATGACAATAATTCATATTAGCAACAAAATTAACAAAATCAGGCAAAAGAAGATGTTTCCAAATCAGTTTCCTTTATTAAAAAACTTTGAAAACTTTAACAAAAACCACAGGTGTGTGTCTGTGTCTGGTGAATTTTTGGTTAAAACAATGTTTGTTTTTCATTCAGTGGGTAGAAAAGTCAGGAACTTTACTCAAGTAAGAGTAGAAATACTTCTTAATACAATTTTGAAGAGTGATAGAAAAGAGTCGTTGTTTTTTAAGGTCATTGATTACCAATAAAAAGCTCTCAACTTTAAAAAGCAAAGTCTTAAATCAAATAAATGCTTTGGTCTTAAGAAGTGCTAAAATTTACCATTTTTATTTTTAAAAATTAATTATTGCAATATGAACATGAACATAGGTTTACTTCCCTCAGAATATCGGGACTAATTTTATAGTTATAGATTTTTATGCAACTGTAACGAAAGATTTAAAGATAAACTTATTCAGGTGTCACTGCAGTTCTAATTGCATTTTGGACGAGATGCTGAACGTGAATTTTTCTGAAAGACACGGAAATCTTTGGCATAATTACACCTGCCGGTTACATCCAATTTAGCCGCCTTCGTAATAAATTCCAGCCCTGCCTAATTGACTTCACAGAGTCTCATCAGCTGAATTTTAATACGTGTTAAGCAAAATGTCTGACACAGAAGAGAGGAGATTTGATTAATTTTCTTTTTGAGCGAGTTCCTAATGAGAACGGCTCAGAGTGACTGATTTATGCTGCAGGAGTTTCAGCCGCTGGACTCTGGGCTTCGCTGGCCCAGATTCTCAGATGAGCTCACTGCAGAGGCGGCGGGTTTGTAAACTGAAAATAAATCAAGTTTTAGAGATCACTCAACAAAACTCATGCAAGAACTATGAAGAAGTTGAAGAAGTTACACCTGGTATTGCTGTTTTTTCTCTTTCCCGTCATAATGACGTGTTTTACTGCATCCAGATATTGTTAATAAATCATGTTTTTCTGTTTTGGATGTTTAGAGAATTATAATTTTGATCAAAGCTTACGGGCTGCTTCTAAAATAAATTATTTTGGTGATTTGGCTGTGTTAAAAGACTAAATATGCGTAATTTAGTTAATATTCGTGTCCAAGCAGAAGAAGGAGACTATTTGTGCACATACACTGGAGTTAAAATGCCAGGCTTTTTTCTCACCTTTAATGTGACATAAATCCTGCACAGTTTAAAGAAATCCAGACTGGAGAACTGAAGAGCAACAAAGCAAAGGATGCATCTGCAGCTTCAACAATATGTTAAAAGTTTAGCCTTTCCTCTCTACTTAACATCAATAAAACTTCAGGTTGATTTGTTGACTAATTTTTGATTATTGGAAAGCAAAATGTGCTTAATGGGATATTTTTTTAATCGGATGAAGCTAAAACTGCCACTTGAGGAGTTCTGGGAAGAACATATTTACAGATAAATAAGACTTTTTTACATTCTTAACTAAAAATGTATATATTTTTGTACAGTTTTGGCTTAATTACTGCTCTGAATATGTTGTTTTCTCAGCAAATTGGCTTTTTTTTGCATTTGTATACTCCAGTTTACGGTTAACCGATTACTACCTTAGTAATTTAGTATAACTGATAGGAGGTGAGAACTCAAGAAAAATAACATTTTTATAACTCATTACAACTTTTTGAAAGAGAGGAAAGGAGATTTGGTCAAAAGTAATCTATATATCAAAAAAGCTCACTGTTTGTACGGCCAAATTAGGACTTTGAGTTCATTTCTATTCATTTTAATAACTACATATAAGCTACGAACCATAACCAAAAGTTAAATCACATTTTACCAGTAAACATAAGAAAGGGGGCCTGGACCTGGCTTTGGCCCCTTAGGCCCATCTGTCTTCAGAAAGATTGTAAATACACCAGAAAAGGTCCTTATTAGATCATATAAACAAGCTCACACACACACAAACACACACAGATGTGCTGAATCAACAGATACTTCAGCTGCTTCTTTAAAAACGTCCAAACAAGTGAACAGATTCACAATTGGACAGTTGAATAATGGTGCACAAACCCACACGGAGCCATAGGATTCCACTTCAGTTTACACCAACACACACAAGCCCACACACACACACACACACACATGCACAGTTTAACAAAAGCAGGAAGTGTTGCGACACAAAAACAGAGTGATGCCCAGACTCATCAGTTTATGAGAGGAGGAGGAAATAAACAGCCAGGAGCATAAACACACAGATGGACTCAGTCAGAGCTGCAGAACTGCTGACCCAGTACGCAGATCAGTGTTTCCTGTGTGAGCAGCTTCCCAGCAGAACATGGGAACCGGACCTCTTGGCTACCAAAAGACAACACTTTTATTTAAAACGTTTTATTTTCTGAGAAGCAGCAGATTTTTGCTGTCGTAATGTCGTTGTGTTTGCTGTTCCTGTCGGGATAATTAAATTATTTGGACCCACATGATGAGACTTTTAGACAGAGTGAAAGGTTTTAATGGAAGTCCATCACCAAAGTTTGATGTTGTTCCCACATAGGAAGAATCTTTAGGAATAAATCAGATTAATTCTCCAGAAGATCATGATTAATGCAGCTTCATTATGCTGCCCTCCAGTCTCATCAACCATGACTGATGACTGAGTAAAATACAGTCTGAGGTTCCAGAAGAGCAAGGAAAAATATGACATTTGATTTATTTTTAACCTTAGAAAAATAAATTCAACTCTGGAAAACGTCTCATGGGCTAATTGACAGATTTGAGTTATGGTTTTAGGCACACCTGCAGATGTTTTTTAAAGACACACCTGGTTTCTCGTTAGACACGATTTGCCCAAACGTGAAAATAAATTAGGCAAGATGTTAGGAAGAGAGTTGGGAACAATTTGCAGAAGCTGAAAGGTGTTTTGTTCATCCGTTCAAACAAATATAGGTAAGTGTAGACATGATGGGAACGTCCAATCATCAAAATGTCCCAGAGATGAACGGGTTCTGATCCGAAATGTGCAGATTGAGCCCAGAACAAGCCAAAGAAAATGCTGCTGCTGCTGGAGAGACCTTGTTGACATGGACTGGTTTATTTATTAATCCAAAAGAAAAAATAAAACAGTCAGATTGCAGTTAGTAAATGTCCACAGGGACAAAAATCTTTATTTTTGGAGACATGTCCTGTGGTCTGATTAAACTAAAGTGGAACTGTTGGATCATAATCACTATTGGTACCATCCTAACTGTGAAGTACGGAGGTGGCAGCATCATGTTGTGATGCACTTCATAAAGTAGATGAGGAAAGAACATTATGTGGAAATATTGAAGCAGCATCAACCAAGAAGTTGATGCTTGGTTGGATCTTCCAAATGGATAAAAAAAGTTGATGTTTTCGTGTGACCATCACAAAGATTTTGAAGACATTAATGAATAAATCTTTGAGATATTCTCTTTCTCCTGTTTTACAAAATATAAATAGTTCTTGTGATTCTAACTTGCATAAAACAAGAACAATTTTGTCTGATTTAACTTAAAGCTACAAAATGTAACTTTTATTTTAAGAAAAGTTTGGTACCAGAGGGTGATTGACAGCACTAAGACCCGCCTCCTGGCTCTGATTGGTTGTTTCTAGTTCTAGGAGCTAAATTTTTTTTCATAATTATCTGTTCCGTCACGACATGATGACTTTTTCATCAAATCTGTAAAAAAATTATGTATTTTTAAAAATTTGCATATTGCAGCTTTAAGATGGCAGGAAAAATTTGGATGCGTTTTTTTATGAACACTTTTGTTTTCGACTGTACAGAATAAAATGAGTTATCTAACTTCTCCAGTATGTATTTAACTTTATATCTTTGCTGTTTTTCAGATATGCCTCTCCACGTCCGGCGCAGCAGTGACCCCGCCCTGATCACCATCAACGGGCCGTTCAGCGCCTCGGAGTTGCGGGTCCAAACCGAAGAGCCTCCATCCAGGAAGAACCCGACTCGCTGGTCCACCACTGCCGGCTTTCTGAAGACTCGCCATTCCTCCGGCACAAACAGCCTGGAGAGGAAGGTGGGTGTTAAACCGATGACTTACTATAAAGCACATCTACTTCAGGGGTAAAACTTTTGTTTTCTGTGTAGAGCAAAGGTTTGGACACGTACCGCAGCCTGCCGAGGGACGCAGGGACCTGGTCCAATCAGAGAGAGTTTCAGAGAGACACGGCCAGGTCGTCGCTCAGCGCCAACCACCCCATGGTGGACCGCTGGCTGGAAAAACAAGAGCAGGTGAGCAAACACATCCAAGCAAAAAAAAAAACCCTAAAATCCCTACCTGGATTCAAATCTGCATGTTTTTTTTGAGAAGTGCTTAAATTGTTCTTGACCAAAACGTCTGGACAGATGAGATGAAAGTGGAGAAGTTTGGTTGTGATGCATCAAGATGTCCATGATTCCAAACCCAGCATCAAAACTGCTGCAGAATGGCTGAAAAAGAAAATAAACAAAGGTTTTGCAATGGTCTAGTCAAAGTCCAGACCCCAACATGACTGAAATCATGTGGTGACACTTGGAATAATTTTATTTGCCACCTAGTTGCATTTCCAGTTGTGACAATTAACTGTTTTTATAATTCTTTATGACAAGATTTTCTCTGATAATTTGACCTTCAGTTGTGCAAGAGGGTCCAGATTCTGTTCTTATTGCTTGAAAAATCTAAATTACGTGTAACAAAACCAGAAAATATTTCAATCTCTAAAAATGAGGAAATGATGTGACTTTGTTTTAATATGAGCCTCGTTATGTTTTGATTCTTCAGTGATTCACAAATCTTTAATGTACCAAAATATGGCAACTTTCTTAATTCCATTAAAATACGGTATGTTGAGTTTATTTTTGAAAAGTTAAAAATAAGAATAAAATCACAATAAAATAACTTTTTTACTATTTCTATTGTTAAAAAAAAATTAGTGGTAAGTTAATTTTGTCAAACTGTAATTTATAATCAAAACCATATATTGACAAATATTTTTTTCAGTTAAAATTTTTTATATATATAAATTATGTGATGAATAGAGATATAAACTCAACAGCAGTTTCAGAGATCAGATCGTTTTTTGAAATGGGTTTTCGATTGTACGTCAGATTTATATTAATGCACCTGCATTAAATTTTGATTTTGTTAAGATCTTTGTCATTAATTAATTAAAATTAACACTTTATTATTTTGACTCCTGTGGTAGATAGTTTGGACCCCGTTTGGTTAAACATAGTTTTTTCAACAACATTGTGAAAACCTGGTTAATTGTGACTAACAGACATGAATGAAGCACCGGTTTATGTTAGACTGTGTTTTAATAAGCCGAGTGTGAAGTTTTCATTTTGGAGAAAAAGTACTTAAGCTTACTGAGTCGTGTATCTATAAAGCACAAACTCGTAAACCGACCACTGTTTCATGTTTTCACGGCTCCGTCGGTCAGAAAACGGTTATTTTTTTATCACATCTATACAGTGAAAGGTAAGTAGATAATTATCAATGTGGCTTTTTTGTGCATACATGCTGATTTATCCATTTAAGTATTTTATATATCTGTGTTTCCTCTGTTGTGGAAAAAATCTATTTCACCAAGCACTGTCAGGTGAAATCACTCAATCAGGTTTATTCATATATTGTGCACAATACAATACAATCAATAATGAAGCAGGTCTGGGTGAGAAGCTCTGCCAGGCAGAGACAACACTCGAGTTTTATACCAAGGATAAGGAATTCAGAACAAGAGGCGAGACAGTCTGGTTCTGATGCAGCTGTAGAAAACAACTTCCGACCTTCTACATGTAACCCAAATAGTTCTGTTGGTGAGAGTTCACAAGCATTTCATATAACATGATCAGCAGATGTTAACTTGTAGCAATTTTCCACCACACGTCCATGTTTAAATAGTATTTCCCACAGCAGGTCTAGGTTTTCTCCATCTATCTGAAGCGTTTTGCTAATCGCTTTTCCTCCATGTTTCAGTAAGACGGGGGTTAAAAGGCGCAGCTCACTGCAGGACTGTCGTTAGTATTAATAGCTTTAAGAAGTCCATCCGGCTTTTTCCTCGAACTCATCCACACTCCGCTTCCTGTCGCTCTGAGAACCCGAGCGCTCATCATAACATTCATCTGTGGGGGTTGTTTTATCCTTTTTCTCTGTGTGACGGAATGAATCTGCTTGACATGACAGAAAGTTTTTCTTTCTCCCAATTTTTCCTCTGCTGCCACAAATCTGAGTCAAACTTCCAGAAAACTGCAAAACAGCTGAAACGCTGAGTTCCTTTAAATCCAGGCTACAAACCCACCTGTTTAAAGTGGCTTTTGAAAACCATAACAAATGGAACGTATATTGATGTGTATTGATGGCTTTGATGATGACGCTCGTCAAAGTTTAATGTTTACCAGTTTCTCAATTATGGTGTTTTCACTTTTTATTTCTGTATTTTTATGATGGAAAGCACTTTGTTGGTGAAATATGCTGTACAAATAAACTTGATGGAAATCATTATTTCAAAATGAAATGTAGTATCCGTCATTAAATTCCATTATTTAGCAACATGCTAACTGCTTAGCATGTAGCTAAGTAAGTAGCTTTTCTACCAGTCTGCCAGTTTTTCTGCAGTAGATGCTCATTACGAGTAACGTAGAACAATATTTTTGAGAAATGTGTTGCCATCATGGTAAAAGTGAGGATGGGAAGTACATGTCTCTAGAATGGCAGCACGTCGGCTCTGATTTGTCCTTTTTAGTAGATTTTTGTTTCTTTTTCCCGTTGAGTCGTTGCTAGAGAAAAGGAGGAAGTTCAAAACATTATATCCTCAACTCCAACATCTCTGCCTGGTTTTCGAACCATACGGCCAGACAGAGACTTAAAGAAAAGCAGCAAAAGCAAACGAAGTGGATTAGCAGAGCTAGTCGAAGCTTGATTCTGTGTGCAGGGCGTGCTGCTGTGAAATATCATCTCTGTCCCAGAATATTGAGTTGTTAGCATGTCGTTATAATCATTAAACTGTAACACAGCAACAATCTTCAGTCAGATTTGTTGCAATAGTGACTGCTACTGGAGATCCCATCGTCATCCACAACTATTCTTCAGTTAAAACATTTATTTCCTTCGGGATTAATAAAGTATTTTTGAACTGAATATGAAGACAAATTATAAAAAAAATGTTTGTTTTAAAGAAATCAAAATATCGTTAAGTAAAGCTTGAATAAATTAAAATTAAAAAATTTTCTAAATTTTTTGGTTCGTTCTTTTAGTTTTAATGACTTTTCCATGTCTGGGTAATTTAGTTATCTAAATTAATTAGAGGAATTAAAAAAAATGTGTATATTTAAAAAATAAGTTACTGGATGTTCAAGACGCCTGAGAAACTTTTTTTCTACTGGGCTCCAAAATAAATTCTGGCTTCTTGGAAACTAAATGTAAAGATGGAAAGTGAGCACATTACACATATTATGTATATGTTTGGTGTTGGGTTACAGGCTGCCCAGTCTTCCAGTCTGCTGTAAGCGTTTAACGTCTCTCTGATTGAGAAGCTCACTTTGTTCCTGGAAGGATGTTACAACACGGCCGGATGACGAGAACCGCGCTGGTGCCGGTCCAGATTCATCACATAAAACAACAGAACAAAAGTCCTGCAAAAAGTCCATGGAATACTGAAAAGACACAACATCTTACCAAGAACCTTTGGTCCATGGAGGGAGGGACCTTTTTGAACAGACCTTGAAGAAAACAGTTCATTTAAGTCATGGGTTTGCAACTTTTACAACCTAAGGAGTCATTTTTACTTTCAAACCAGCCAAATAAAACTAATTTCCAGCTGCAAATATCACTCAACTATTTAAAAAAATGACAACGTAGAACTTGGGAAATGTTATTTTTAAAGAAGCACAATTTTATTTATATTTTTAGGACTTAAAATCGACATACAATTTAGCTTTTTGATTGTGGGAAGGAAAATGATGTAAAGCACATGGATGAAGAACAGCTCTAAAAGCATTAATTGTACTCTTAGTGTTATTTTTATAGAAATGTAAAGAAAATATTGAGAAATAAACTAAAAAACTTGAATTTGTTGTATCTAAATTTAAAAACTATCTGGTTTTTCACATTTTTACCCACTTGCGAGTCAGGAGCCGCAGGTTGTGGTGAAAAAAGGGTAAATCTGAAGAAAATTCTCCTAGTGACACCAGTTTCTGATTATTTTTATTGACCTTTCACACAACAGTCGCACTGAAAATATTTGGCACAAATAAACCAAGAGAGCCTTTTTATCCTGCAGTGTCGGAAACCTTTATCAAGACAAATTATAATAGTAAGTGGAAGAAGAATCAGACGCCGAGAATAGAATACCCAGTGATTTTAATTAGAACAGAGCGGCTTGGGAATGATGAATTAGGTGAAGCAATTTCCTGGAGTTGGCTCCATCTGATCTTCTCAGAATAAATAACACGGAGCTGGCCGCTTTCAGAACGGAGGCTCGCGTAATGAAGAATGCCGCGAGTTCGGCTCGGTCCGCGTCCAGATGAGTGGCTCCGGAGTGGCGACGTGTGCGCCGACAAGACAGAGGTGGAGGGGGGGAAATGAGCCACAAAGGTTTGGAGCATCGTTCCAGGCTCCTGAAGCTACCGGTTGGCAACAGGTTGGGGGTCGCCATGGCAACAAGGGAGCTGTCAGTCGAGTGTGTTTTAACGAAAGCTGGTTGAAGGTGCAGCGGCTGCAAAAAAGCGAAAGCAGGCCTCCTCTGTGGTGTGTGTGTTTTTGTTTGTATCGTGGAGTATTTCTGCATCGGTGTGTGTGTGTGTTTATACGATTTCATATGTCAAAAAAAATCTGAAGTCTTCGACTGCATTGCAAATCAGCCAATTACAGAGGAAGAGGCGAAAAGCCGGTGAGCCAGCCTCCTGCGGTGTCAGTGAGCTGAACCTGCAGCAATCAACGCCGCAACACACACACACTCACGCACACATGTGGCATGCTGTCTGGGTCAGCCTTCAGTCCTCACCTCTGCGGGCGAACGGCG
>CAEFZY010005569.1:0-22748 GCA_903066815.1 Brachyrhaphis roseni | reverse complement strand
ATATATATATATATATATATATATATATATATATATATATATATATATATATTTGCATGTTCTCATGCAAATATAGTAGAAAATGTCCTCATAATATAGTGGATGTCTTTTTTTTCCTTTTGTTGTATACAAACTGACAGAGATGATCAAGTTCCAAGTGTGTGTTGTTATAAAACATAATCTTTTTATAACAGGTTGAACAAACAAATGGAAGTTGGTCAGCTGTTTATGTGAAAGCATGTGCTCTTTCCCTGGTGTTATTTTGCAATACATTTATAATCCAGATCATGAACACTGATATATTGAAGTATGCAGTTTACTTCATTACCACCATTACTATCAATAATGTTTTTTTTTTTTTTGGGGGGGGGGGGGTAAGCTGGAACAATTTCAATACCTGGTAACCAAACACTAGATAATTTTCCTCCCTCAACATGAAAAAATATTTGACTATGAACACCCAAAGGAATGTGTGTGTGCCACTCCTTTCTTAAGCACAGATACCCAAAGGATTTAAATAAATAAAAGCATACAAATGTCAAGTCAATAGTTGTGTAGCAAGCTCTATCTTTAAGAGGAGTTGGTGTTTGAGTTTAATTCTTCATTTGTTTGTTCTGATTAAGAAACTTGAAAGTCCTGAAAAAAACAGCTACTGACCTTTAAGATGTCAATCCAGAGTCCTACACTGAATAGCAGCTCAGTGAGTCATGCGCATTTTAAATCTGGTTTTTCAGCTTTAAGTAAGTCCTTCATAAAGACTTTCCAGGACTTAAGATAAATTTCCACTAATCCTGTGTTTTATTTTAAATATGTTCAATTAAACATGTTTAGCAACACTTGAAAAGCTATTAGAGATATAAGATACGTAAGATACATTTTATTTATTCCTAGTTGGGGTAAGGGGTGGAAATGTATAATCTACCATAAAGAATGGCTAGAAACAGAATAAAACATTGATTCACTCCTCTGCCTTCAGAATTTTTATATGATCTTAATTTAATGATATTTGCTTTTCCAATACCTTCATTTGATTTGCTTGCGCCTATGAAATACTTTATTTGCTCCAGTTTTATACTCACATGTGTTTCTTACAATCGGAGGGAAATGGTCCCGAGTCACAGCGATGAGGATGAAGATGATTAAAGGCCAGGCAATCAGAGTCATGGACCACAACTAGGATGACATCGTAGGTGTCAGTAATGGCAATGAATTATAACTACGTTCATTTCCAGAACACAAAGTTACATGAGACCTACTCTGTTTTTTTCTTAATGTAAATATCTAAGTGAAAGCCTCCACTAAATTGGAAAGTCACCCACCGGTTGTCTGATGACGCCCAGTCCATTCTTCCAGAGAAGAAGTTTCAGCTGTCTGAAGAACGCCATGGGACCAGAGAGGCTAAAAAAAAGTCAATAAAAGATAAATATACATTGGTTTAGTGACTTTCCCATTGTTACTTTTAGGCTAAAATAAATGGAAGTTTATAGAAAGCAGTAGCAATACTGTTTCTTAGTACAGTATGTTTTGTTTTCAGCTACATGTTTATACTGAAGTACCACGATGGATACATTATTTCAGGACTGAAATTCAAAGCATATATTCATAATTAGCCATTTAAATGGTTTTCAAACTGTTGTACCAGTACCCTTGGTACTTAAACTGATTTAATTGTACTCAGATGAGATTTTGGTGCTAGTTAAAGGTAAATACAAATAAGTTATTATGGTAATTTATTTCCATTTGTTTTCTGAATAGCAATATTACTTGATTAACAAACTGAAGCAGGCCATATTGAAGGAACAAGTGCTGGAGGCGGATAATACAGTTTTTATTTACATCTGAAGTTGGAACTTGGATCTGAGTGAATCAAAGATTCACACAATACTATATATATATATATATAAATAAATATGTAAAATATATATTTACAACATATATATAAATCATCATTTCTGATGAAAATATATATATATATAAAAATCATATATATATATGATATGTATGATTTATATATATGATTCATATATGCATGAATCATATATATATGATTCATATATATATATAACATTATACCATGACATAATGATTTTATATCATGATATAAAATCATTATATCATTCTGATATAATGATTTATGTCAGAATGATATAAATCATTCTGATTTATATCAGAAATGATATAAATCATCATTTCTGATGATTTATATATATGATTAGATATAAATCATCAGAAATGCAAATAAACAGCAGCAAGTTTTATGGATTTTAAGAACTCCTATTTCAGTTTCTGAGTAAAAGTTTTATTCCCTCATAAGTAAATGAGACGGTTGTCCTGAGAATGACAATTTCCTTCAGACTTCCAGTTAATCTGAACCTAAACCTTTAGGGATTGCTCTAAAGGTATGTTGAAGGTGTTTTGAAAGTTGTGAGGAGGGGAGCTCAAATTAAGGATGATGTCAAGGTGGGCTTGACATCATCGTAATTATATAATTGTATTAGATATATACCAGTGTAAACAAGCAAGAAGCTAATCAACAATTCTGAAAATAGTTTTCCAAAATGTCAAGTGTATAAAACTTTTCCTCATTTCATTTAAATTGTGTTTTATTGACAGGTTACTTTTAAGCACAATGCCATGTAATAAAACATTTTTTTCAAACGATTTAGTCTATTATGTGGTCATGGCTACTGGAGAAACTGTATCAGTTGTATCTAGTCTACTAGATCGACATAAACATTTTCAAAACATCTTCAAAGAAAAGCATTTTCAACAAAAGCACCAAAGTAATTTTAAAGTAGTTAAACATAATAAATAAATAAATAAATGAAAGTGAACTCTTCTCGTTTTCTTCTTTTTTTAAAAAATCAGCATTTAGAATTGATCCATGTGCTAAACATTCATAATCCAACTTATCGTAAAAATAGGGTTTTGACCTACCTGAGCACTGTTGTCCTTGTAAATTAGTTAAATTGTTTGCTCTCTGTGTCAAGTCCACAGGCTCATTAATGAGGACATCTTGCCACAGGAGATAACCCCCTAGCAAGATGTCCTTTCCATCAGTTGTTGACTAAAGTAAACTGAGAAAATTTCCCTCAAAAAAAGTAAAATCTAAAGCTCAGAACCCAAAACGTTCCCTCTGTGACTCCACAGTGCTTGAAGCCGTAACAATCCTCACTTCATTTAACACTCTTAGTTGTCCTGAGAATGACAAGCTCCTCCTTTGTGCGAGTAGATCTGTGAAAGGGTGTGTGCTCTTGCTGTGTTCTAAACAATGAAAAAAAAAACAACCCTGCATTACTTCCTTGAACAAATAGATATACTTAGAAATACAGAACAAGTAGAGGAGCTTTTAAGAATTTGTTCAAATTAAAATCAAGGCATTGTATACTGTAGATTTATAGAACACTTTATAACATGTATATAAGCAATAATAAGTAAAAGAATATAATCTAAAATCATAAGCCTATGGGTTAAACAGACTCATGGGAAAGGAGATGTGTAACATGTAATTTAGATTACAGAAGACAAGAGTTATAAGGCAATCGTGCTATTATTCTACATAGTCCAAAGTGGCACAAAAGCATCAAGTTACGCCCAATGATTCTGTAGGCTGTTGTTGAGGCGGTACAATTCTCCAGAGGAATTAGTCACACATTATCACAGGAAGAATCCACTGGGATAAATCATTTCTCCTTAATAGCTAAGAAACAAGATACACAAACACTAAATCACTGTAAAGTAACTGACAAAAGGAAGAAAGTATTTAGAAATGGAGTAGCCAACTATATGATGAAAAAAAGCAGGATTTCAGAAAAAAGAAAAGCAAAATGGAAAGCATGTAATTTAAGTTGAACCACGTTTTCTTAAAAAGAAGTTGTATAACAACATGATGCACCACGTTTCCTTAAAAAGAAGTTGTATAACAACATGATGCACCACGTTTCCTTAAAAAGAAGTTGTATAACAACATGATGCTGCTCTGAAGTTTTATCTAATCCTGGTAAAAGAGCAGCTGTCAGGCAAGCTGAGCAACAAAGACATTCTTTCCATTTCAGCTCTTCTGCAACAACGTGAGCAACTGGAAGCTTCAGGGTTGGGCCTTGTGGAGTTACAGGGGCCATATGACACCTTTGCTTTGCAAAACATCAAGAAGTCGTCCATCATTAAGGTAGATAGACCGGTTTTTTTTATGCTGATATCATTATATGAGGGTTGAAGGGTGTCACAGATACAGCAAAGCAAGGCATAACTATACTCAAAGTTATTATTTTGAACAAGAATTAACTTGTCTTAACAGCGAACAGATTTTGAAGAATTAAGATGGTTTATCAAAATAAATAAATAAATACAGTCATATTAAACAAATTAGTATATTATTCGGAGGCACATTTTTTTAACTTAATTCACTAAGCCTTTATTTCTGTTCACTATGACGAGCCTCCACTTACACCTAATGAAAATGTGATATTTTAGATTAGAATATTACATCATACACATAACAAAATCTGTTTTAATATAGGAATGTGGGCTTGATGAAAAGTATGTTTAATATCTTCATGTAGGTTGTCATTTTCAAATGGTATATTTAACCTGATAAACGAGCCTCACCAGAATGAATATTCAAATTGAACATGATTGTATACTAAAAGAAGTAAGCCAAACTTTTAGGTTTGGAAATCCATTTTAAAAACAACTTATTTTTTTCTCAGAAAAAATAAAGACGGTTTCATGTAAAATAAATTTTACATAAAGTCATTAAATGTAAAAAATATTTTTAATGCAGAAATGGAATCTTTGTAGCTACAGAATTAATTTACTTGAGGTACAAAAATCAGTTTCTATATTTTTTAGAAATAATTTATGAAGTCATGCTGCTGGTGTTGGTCATGCTGGTGTTGGCTTTGATAAAAGCCAGTACAGGTTACTTTATGGAGATGCTTATTTAATTTGCCAACACGACTTGGAATCTGATCATAATGCCAATAGCATCACTTCTTGCTTAAATAATGTGGGAATTGATACCTCAGAGAATCTGTGGGATTTCATCAAGAGAAAGACATCTTTAACTCTAACAACGTTAGCATGGCCACTGCCTTAGTGTGCAATTCCACTAGAAAAAAATTCTCACTTACACGTGACTTGGATTGTCTCCAGTAGATTTTCTTTATGAGGCTAATTAGCGAACAGAAGGAGAAGTTGTGAACAATGACATTAATTTTCTGTGATGTTTTTATTATTGTAGTCTGTCAGTAGTTTTAGCAATGGCAGCGGCGGAAGTGAATGAAGTGGTTCAGTCTGTGTTGGCCACGGAGGACAGCTGTTTACACTGCAGACAATTTTTGTTACATTTCTTACGATTGAACTGGCACATTTTAGATTACAACGAGAGAAACGTTAGCAATTGGATAAAATTTAAAAGCTCAACAGTGCACGCCTTCAGGAAGGAATTGTTTCTCAACAGCCAAGAGCCCAGACCCTTTGTATGAAGCCAATAGTGTAGAACAAGGGGCTGGATTTAACCAGGCTGTCACAACGTAGTCTTGGAGCTACAGTGTGGGGTGGCAGCATCAAATACACACTGTCATTTTGTAAGCTGTTGTTGAAAAGGTATATTTCTCCACTGGGATTAGTTACACTGTAAACTAGAATCCACTGGGATAGGTCATGGGGGAAAAAAACTAGATTTTTTTTCCTTCCCGACAATTCCCTTGTCTAGTAAATGATGAAAGCTGTTTTAGAATAAGAGTCCATAATAATACAAAGACTAAGGGTAAGAGTTCAGAATGTAAAGCTGAATGGAAATATTGTTTAAGTTTCACATCTCCTAATACAAAGACACATAGCTATGAGTATGTTTGCACTAAGCTTTTACTTCATGTCAAAGGAAGTTCCAGAAAGAGGAGCAGTCAGGCAGGCCGAACAACAAACGCATTATTTCCATTTATCAGCAGAGGTTACAGCAGCTTAGCTACAACATGAGCAACAGAAAGCTTCACTGTTGGGCCTTACAAGGTTATAGGTGACATAAGGCCATTGCTTTGTAAAAGGTTGAAACCTCGTCACCAAGGTAACTATAGTGTTTTCTTTCAGTCCTGCTAATACCATGTAGTTTTTGTAGTCATTAACATAAAGGTGAAGGTGCAGTTAAAACACCTTATGCAAGAGGGTCATTTTCTAAGACTGCTGATGAGGATTCAGACTGACTTTTAAAATAGAGATATTATGTAAAATCAATGTCTTTGAGGTTTATATAATATTATTCCCTCATCAACAACATACTTGCTTTTATTTGCTTTGATTCTTTCATGCATGTCTAAGAAATCCTTGAATCTTTCATGGCAGCCATTCAGCGGTGGCTAGGCGCTTGCTCTCGCAAAGAACTGTCTAAAAAAAAATTTATTTTAGTTCTGCATATACACTTTCTGTAAACAAATCTTTATTGAATGGTAGATCTTTACACCTAGCAAGCTTTGGTTCCTTCCTCTTGATGTGCTTTTGATTTTTTTATACATTATTCTTAAAATACTTCAGAATTCTTAAACAGTAAAAAACACTTTTGATAATATCAAATCTAAATCAAATACAATCATACACTAGTGTCAGTCTCCACTTAACATAATTCACTCCACTTGTGAGTTAGAAATATAATGCATGAAATACAATACCCTTTTATGAAAGATTCACAGACCATCGATCTAAATAAAACTATATACAAATTACATTTCTGAAGCCTACACTGTTGAGCAGCAGAGCTTGAGCCTTTTAAGCACAAAGTTCAAATACAGTGGCCATCTAACACTGAAACCATGAAAAATCCCCAAACAGATCTTTTTTTCATAAATCTGTCAGTTGTAATACTGCTTTTGGCACTTGTGCTTCAGAAGAGGTGGAGGTAAAGTTAATAAACAATTTTCCAGTGTGTGGGCTGTTCACATTGTTTCTCAGAGTCTCCACAGAATCGGTTGTACGTGGTTTTGGGATCAAACCCCAGGATTTCTCTTTCTTCGTGAATCCGAAAAGAGAAGGTGGAAACTGATGTCCCAATGAAGAACCTGGAAGCAAACAATTAAAGATAAAAATTAAGCAAAACTGTGAAGAAACAGCAAATAGAGGAACAAAAGAGTATAAAGGTATTTGAAAATGTCACTTATGGTGACAAACAGCATGGGTCACCCAGAACAGCTTATCAAGTTGGGTGATTTTTATTGACAATCTGAAGATGTGGCTGGAAGATCTCAGTACAGACTATGAGCTTACTATTTATACCCTGAAACACTGGTCTAGTGGAACACAATGATTTAGCAACTTATCAGATGTCCTAAAACAATACTCTGATGTAACAAAGCAATTCAGTATTTTATCAGTCGCATCTCACCAACTGCACGTGTTTAAGTTTGACATGCAGTATTTATAAAATGTGTTTTAGCTTAAAGCCTACCGTTTGCAATTTGACCATAATGCTGATAATCAACAATTTAAATGTGCAATATACCTACAACTGTTAGTATACTACCACCACCATCACTTTAGCCATTAAAAAAAAACAAAAAAAAAACAAGTGAAAAGTAATGTGAGCTCATTGACATAAAAAAACATTCCATACTATGATGACTGCATTTCACTTAGTTCTGTAATTAAGAGAGGAATTCAACTCTCATTAAACACCTGATCTGGCAATAATGTTTTGCAAGTTTTAGAATTGGTCAAAACCTCAATATTATTGCTAATACAAGTAAAAAAAAAAAAGATTGTATAGTAATAATATGAGGTCTAACAGCTTGTCAATCACATTAAAAAAAAAGCTTCAAATGAACATGTAATTTACTAATGTCTTCTGGTAAAATGAAAGTTTGGCAGGTCTTCATGTATGTCTGCATATTTAAAAAACATTACACTGCCTCATTTCAAAATTGTTTGAATCACCTAGGTTACTAAGCAAGAATTTCAAAATGTCTACAGTTTTTTTTAAGCTCTAAAACAAAAGAAAAAAAGTAAAGTACAACCTGTCAAAGGAAATTACCTTGCATGAGCACATATCCACTGGTCAATAATAGCCACCCCTCCATCTCTGAGCAGCTCCAGATCCTCTTTGGATGGCTCAAACCGCACCATGTCTGGCAACAATCTTTTCAGCTCTCTCAGTTCTACATGGATAATAAGATTATTACCATTTGCTTGTTCTGTTGTCTTTATCATTTTTATGGGATTTATTTGCTTGTTGAATCAAACATGATCTAAATGGCTAATGGACCAGATTTTACATGTAATCAGAAAAAAACAAATCACAGTTAGTAGAAATAATATTTAGGAACACAGGTCCGAAAGCAATTGGAAATGCATAAATGAATGAAACAAATACACGTTATTTTGGTAGATTTATTTCTTTCAATATAAGCTGGTCTGCCATTACCTTCTCCGTCTGCATCAGTTGCAACAAACACTGTCTGAAGCTTGTGTTTCTTCATCATACTGTGTATCTTTTTGGCTGCCCCTTTCAGGCTGGGCACATCATCTCTGTGACCCCAGATGAAGTCCTTCCTGCGAAGATGAACCCCGATATATGGACCTCCTATAGCAGAGCCAGGCTTGGACTGATAGGAATTTAAAAGAACAAGTTTAAATTGTTGAATTATTGCTAGTTCTGCTCTACGTAACTGTGTTTAACAGTTGTGTAGAGTAACAATATAGACTTATGTTACATTAAGCTAGGTCTGCTAAGAATAAAAGGCACACCTTCGACATGATGCTGCCAATATTTTTCAAGAGTGTTGCACTAATTTCTCTCTGTATTTGTTTTTCCTTCTACTTCACAATTCTACATTATTTTGTGTGGCTTTATCATAATAAAATACATACTGAGATTTGCTGTTTGTTGTGTACATGAAAAGATATGAAAAACCATAATTCCGTTTACAAGGCCCTATATAATCAGGATATTTTTCAGCACTGGGATTGTGCTGCGATTTGACACCCCCTCAAATTGCAGAATTTACTGGTTCAATAACCAATGAGATAACTAAACAGGGATGGGCAATATCTTATTGTTCATCATCAACTAGGAAAAGAAGTATTGATGATCTAAAATGATCTCCAATTGAGATCAATGTTCTTAAATGCTAAAAACTGCTTGCATGAATGGGACTTTACTGCTTGAACCATCATGAGAGCATCAGAAGGTGTTTTATTTACATTTCAAAATGTTATCAAATGGAATTATTGTAGATTGAAAGCTGTAAAAAAATATACTCTAACAAAGATTTGTCTCTTTTATTTATTTTTTTTTTAACTGGCTGAGTTAAAATATATTTAGCTGGTTTCTGTTTGTATTGCTAATTGTCCATCCCATGCAGTCATTACTTCTGTTTTCTTGTCAAACAGGGTAGTGGTTATTACATAGTTCAATACATTATATAATCCATCTAGTTGAAAGAGACAAATATATTCCCCCCACAAGGTTGTGAATATGGTTATAGGGCAAACATTTCATAACATGAATTTTTCTAAGAAGCAGCTAGGCTATAATGGTATACACAATGACTTACTTTCATGCGGGTCCAGTTTTCATTATATAGTGTACGGTCTGCGTCATCAGTGGAGTTCAGATATTTTGCTCTGAAATCATCCCCAATGAGTCGCAGGTGCTTGGCAAAAACCATGCTGCGCCGGGTCTAAATGAAGTGAAATAAATGTAAATATCTCTCCATCATCTAACAGAAAACATCCGTTAGCATGCAAATAAAGGTTACATGTTCTTTCTCAGACAGAGAAGAGGATTGCCCCAGGATAGGTCAACATTAACCTAACTTGTTAATAAGGAAATAAAAATCAACCGTTTGATTCTTAGATGTGATAAATAAAAACGTCTAATGCAGATGTAGTGTTACTTACATTCCAGTAGTCTTTTCCAGCATAGTGATCATGTAGGAGAGTCTCTGCTCTGTCAAGCATGACTGAGCTAAAAAAACATCACAACAATGCCCAAACAAGTTGATTCACTCTGAGTTTCAGTAAGGTCAAGGGGAACAAACAGAGACACACCACACTAAAACAACAAAGAATTCAGATCATTCTTCCCTGGACACAAAGAATAGGGGTGGGTTACTTTCCAAGGAATTTTGCATCTAATCTTTCTCAGTATTTGACAACCATTTTTAGTTGGATTTCAATTTTGGCTGATTCCGTTTCCCCCCCTAAGGACTGCAACACATAAAAGGACAAATATGGTCCAAATAACAATAGCAGTTTTGTATCCCACAGAAAATAAAGGAAATACAAAATAATTCTAATTTATGCATCACAGCATATGCCTCTAACTTTAATCAGACTTTCATTAATTATTGTCAAGATGTGCATCAAAGTATATGCACATTGGTGAGCATTCTTAGATGTGATAAATAAATAAAAACTAAAGAAAAAACAACAACAGTTTTTCTCAGTATTTGAGCTGCTGATTACTGATATGTCAGTCAAGGAAAACTGGAGGATTCTGATTTCTGGAAAACTGACTGGAGCATCTTCAGTGCTAAAGTGAGGTCATGACATAGTTTCAACAATTTAACAGTAAATTCAATGCAGAAGCATTGAAAGTTAAACAAAACTGATTCATCCTGATGCTTCATAAGTAATGATTAGCAATGTATTTGGGCATTATGATTTCTATCATTATATCCAATATACTTCAATATTTACTTTTCTTTGGATTTTATCATTTTTTGGATTAAGAATGTGTAATGGTATATGGTATTTCAGAAAGTATTTATGTTTGCGGAATGTGAAATATATTTGCGGACTTACATTGCTGTGAAGTTTTTCTGAAGAACTGGGGCCATGATGGATGCATGGCCTTGAGCTGATAAACATGTCACATTTCGAGCCCTTGTTTCTTCATAGCCCCAAAACCAGCCCCTGCAGAAATACACAGAGTAGTGCAGAAAAAGAGCTTGTTTCTACATGTCTGATTAAACATTTCATCAAGATAAATTTATTTACTTGACATTTATTCTTTATTTTTTCTACTGTGCTCTCAAGCTGGTGAATTGTACATTACACGTATAGCGTCTTGGTCCTGAACTATGAAAACTTTATCTATATTGTATACATTTTTTTACCTGTAGTAGCCCTGTTTATCTTTGGTGTACAGTAGCTTCTCAATACATGCACGCTCATCAACTTTTTCCTCCCATTTTCCATCAGTCCATCCCTCGGCATAGTTCTGTATCACAAGTACCTGGTCTATGAAAGGGCCTCCATTTTCTAAATTGAAAAAGGGAACAAGTTCTGTTTGGCACACTGGAGTTGACATTTACATCATCAGTAGTTTAAAATGTTTAAATGTGCAAATTGTTGTTCTCACCAGCAATAAATTCCTCATACTCAATAACAGGTACGTTGGCTTGCAGGCTGGTCAGGCTGAAGAACTCTCCCCATGGGATACGAATCTGGTGGAGATCAGGACTTTGCCAGTGATAGAGTCGACCCCAAGGGGGGAGGACCAATACCCAGTCATCCCCTTCTGTCCTCAAAGTCTTGACCAGTGAGGCCATGCGGATATAGACATCTCTTCGCAAATTAAACCCTTCAGGTGGGTTTACATCATATAAAAGGTACCTGATATGTAAAAAATATATATAAAGATACATTTTAGTACTAACTTTACAATTAGTACTCAATTGTAAAGTGTAGTTGATTGTAGATCAAGTCAAAATTTTGCTTATAGTGTTCTTACAAATCATAAGATTAGGTTTGATCGAATAGTACACCTTTTGAATAATACACGATGGATAAAAAAACAAGTTTTCAACTGTTGCAGGCAATTTTATCACTGTAGGAACGAATTAAGACTAGGTTTAAATTAAAGTCTGTAAAATAATATTTTTATTCTCTATGCCGAATATGTATACAGCACAATGATTTTTGGTTAACCCATGTAGGCATACACATAAAAAGGGTTGATAAGTCGTTAGGGTAGAAAGAGATAAAATTAACTTTTTCAATGGAATCGTGTATGGCTCGTCAGAGGAAGAGGGCTCGAATACGATCATGAATGCTGGATAGACACGAGATAAATACGCACTTAAAAGTCGAAGACTGTTGCCAAATGGTGACGTACAAATCAAAGTAAACATCAACTAGTAAATAAAAAGCGACAATCTTCATTTTAGCATTTCTGACAAGCTAGGACAATAAACTCACCGAAGATCCCTGGCTGCAGAGACTGACACTGAAGCCGTGCGGCTCGCACTGAACACATCTTCAGATTTTATTGTTTGTAATGCTGCAAAAGCCACGAAAATAGACAAAAAGAAAGGGCTAAAGGAATGCGTTGATGCCACACATATAAGAGGTATATGCAGTGGGCTATACGCCATTTTTCCTCCCAGCCACGCATTTCCGGAAGCTGGGAAAGCGTCTGTAGTTGCCGAGCAACTACCAAGAACTTCTTCTTCTTCTTATCTATTATGGCGGATCGCAAGCAATTTTCAGCTGAGTACGCCATCTACTGCACAGTAGATGCTACACATTACTTACAGTGGATGTAAGTAATGTGTAGCAACATTACTTACATCCATTAAATTCTATTTTTTTTACATTTTGCATTATGAAGATAAATATTGCTCTCTTTAATCAAAAAAGTATCTTCTATGTTTCCTTCAGTAACCAATATTCATGTAAGCCCTCTTTCATGTCCTATCCTTGTTATATTTCTTAACATTTCCTTTTCAGGCTCATGTATGCAATTCATTAATGCGTGATCTACATTTTCTTTCTCTCCACATCCTTCACATTTATCATTTTTCTTCCCAGTCAGACATACAATGTCACTTAAATAGATACATTATAGCTTATTTTTAATTTGAGAATAATTAATAAATTAAGTTTAATAATGCTAGACAACATGCCAAGCTAATGCTTAACGTAAAATATGTACTAAAAATGTTTACAGATACGAATACTTGTTTTTATAACTAAAATTGTTATGCCACAAAACCTAAGCTCAACTTGAATGGCTAAAGACTAAGAGGGAATATGGATTGTGAATGGGATTTAAAGGCAAGCCATTAAAGACATAAGACTATGGGTATATAGTACAAACACAAACAAATTATTTTCTTCAACATGAGTATTTATTGAGCAACAACAAAGTCAAAAAATAAGATTAATATGTTTTAATGATCTGATATGAATTAAAAAAATAAAATAAAAAAAACAGCCAAACACTAAAAAAACTATTTGGGACAATAAAAAAAGGTCAAGATGCAGTTTAAAATAGTGATTAATAGAAATCAAATATTTTTAAATTTGAGTTTGGGTTCCATTCATTAATAAATAAAATTATTTTGCTTTATATTTAATATTCATCGCTTTCCTCCTCTTCTTCAAATGAGTCAATACCCACTTCTTCATAATCCTTCTCCAAAGCAGCCATATCTTCTCTAGCCTCTGAGAACTCTCCCTCCTCCATTCCCTCTCCAACATACCAGTGGACAAAGGCTCTCTTGGCATACATGAGATCAAACTTGTGGTCAAGCCTGGCCCAGGCCTCAGCGATGGCGGTGGTGTTGCTCAGCATGCATACAGCTCTTTGCACCTTAGCAAGGTCTCCTCCAGGAACTACAGTTGGAGGCTGGTAGTTGATTCCCACCTTGAAACCTGTGGGGCACCAGTCCACAAACTGGATGCTGCGTTTGGTCTTAATATTAGAAATGGCTGCATTTACATCTTTGGGTACAACATCACCACGATAGAGCAGACAGCAGGCCATATATTTACCATGACGTGGGTCACACTTCACCATCTGATTATCTGGCTCAAAACAGGCATTTGTGATCTCAGCCACAGACAGCTGCTCATGGTAGGCTTTCTCAGAAGATATAACTGGAGCATAGGTGGCCATAGGGAAGTGAATACGAGGATAAGGCACCAAGTTGGTCTGGAACTCTGTCAGGTCAACATTCAGGGCTCCGTCAAAGCGGAGCGATGCTGTGATTGAAGACACAATCTGGCTGATAAGGCGGTTCAGAGTGGTATAGGTTGGACGTTCAATGTCAAGGTTTCTGCGGCAGATATCATAGATGGCCTCATTGTCCACCATTACGGCACAGTCAGAGTGCTCCAGTGTGGTGTGGGTGGTTAGAATGGAGTTGTAAGGCTCCACTACTGCTGTAGAAACCTGGGGTGCCGGGTAGATTGCAAACTCAAGCTTGGACTTCTTGCCAAAGTCAACAGAGAGTCTTTCCATGAGCAGAGAGGTAAAACCAGAACCTGTTCCACCACCAAAAGAGTGGAATACCAAGAATCCCTGGAGACCACTGCACTGATCAGCCTGTAGATGTAGAAACATAAATACTAATCACACCATTCTAACAGCTTGTTTTATTTCTTGCATGGACTGTTGCTGAGTCTGATTGGATACGATCATTGACAGACTAACTCTGTAATTTTCTTAGAAGTTAGGTCCAAATAAAAATATGATTCGAATGCCTTACCAGTTTGTGGATCCTGTCTAGGACAAGATCAATAGTCTCTCTGCCAATAGTGTAATGACCTCGGGCATAGTTGTTCGCAGCATCCTCCTTTCCAGAGATTAGCTTTTCGGGATGGAAGAGTTGACGGTATTTTCCTGTTCTCACTTCATCTGATAATTTAGAAAAATAATCGTATGAGTGTTAGATGAGTCTCATCAGTGAAAAATAGCTAAATTTTCAAACATTTCGTAGTCCAATTTGACATTTATGTATCTCAAGAAAAGAAGTACACATCTTCCAAACATGTACTTTCTAAAAAAATACTGACCAATGACAGTGGGCTCCAGATCAACAAAAATTGCCCTTGGGACATATTTTCCAGCACCTGTCTCACTAAAGAAAGTGGTGAAGGAGTCATCAGGACCTGTGGGGGAACTGCTTGCCATCTGGCCATCTGGCTGGATACCATGTTCCAGACAGTAGAGCTCCCAGCAGGTGTTGCCCATCTGCACACCCGCCTGGCCCACATGGACAGAGATGCATTCACGCTGCAACAGAATAAAGATATTATGAGCAACTTCAAAAGGCTTAAAATTGTATTATTACGCATTTCAGCCACTAGGTGGAAGCAATACCAAGGTGATCATGATTGCAGATGCCCCTAGATTTCATGTAGATGATACAAGTGGGTGTGAACTCGTGCCTGTTCGTCGGCTGATAGAGAGGTTGAGCTCACACCACATATTAGAAGTTGCTATTCATGCATTGAAAATAATTTAAATGGACACTTGTTATGTGGCAGACCTGGAAACATTAAAATTATTTAAACCAATTTGCCACTCGTTACCTATTTTATGTCCATAATGGATAAAAAAAAAGAATATATTTATGATGAGCCTTGTATGGGTATAGGAAGTCTGACAATATTCTCTGTTCTTGACTATTGTGGGTGGTGTTACTAACCAAAGAAGCACTTTTTGGCATTCTTATTTGGCTCTAGATTTCAATATTGTGCCATAAATTACAAACAATTAAATGTAAACTGCCAGAACGTGGATGAATTGGACTCTGTCACATACAACAGATGGCTGTTCTACCTATTTCAGGACTATGCTGGTATTTTTTATATGCTGCCCAACTTTCCCTTCCTACTGACCAGATAATGGGTGACAGTTGACAGTCAGTGTGGGTAGTGGTCATCCTGAAAGCTTAGTATAGTCACGTTTGGTGTCTCTTCAAAAATATTTTTACAATGTAGACTCATATTTTCTAAATTTCAACCATTTCTGGAAGTAAGTTGATTCTTTCTTGCTATATACATGAAAAGAAAATTACTAAACCTCATGAGGTATCTATAACTCACTTTTTTTTTTTGCATAAATTGAAGATGCAAGTAAATAGATGCATTGTTTTCAAATATATATATATATTTTTCACATAAAACAATATTGTAAGCTTTGGAGCACCGTGTAGTACATCTCCATTGAATAAAAAGGACATACAGTATGACCCTGCAAGAGCAAAATCAGTCCCTACATGTACAAATGACTTTCAGGGATAATTGTAGGTTTATCGTTTTTATTTTGAAAACACACATAATTTTTCCTTCTACATTACAGTTCTGAACTACTGGTGGTGAACCATATAAAATCTGAAGGAATCATGTTGCAGTTTATAGTTGTTACTTTAAACTAAACTAAAAGTTCAAGGTGAACAGGTGCATGACTTGCCAGAGGCTTCAATTTAGCAGAGTTGGTTTTGTTAAGCCCTATTAACTTGTCACATAGATGTAAACACAGACTGCCAGCCTTCCAAACATTGGTCATTGCCAAATAGAATTTTAAATCCTATTCACACAAAGTGTTTCTCAAAACTATGAGGGTTTAAAATAAGAAAAACACCTCACCCCATGTATGAGTAAGTAATGCAGAGATAGATTTAAAAAGGAAAACTCTCTACAACTGCAAAACTTTTAATGACAAGTAGACCTTTTGGAGGTGTGGCTGCATAAGACAATCCGGTTCTTCAAAGGCATGTGTAAGGTGCGGCCAAGCCGACTTTGGAATCCGGTTCTTCTTGAAACTACACATGGTTTAGTTTTCAAAACTGTGCGAAGCAACATTCAATGTCTGGCAGAACCACATCCTTCATGTCACTGAACATGTCACTAAGGTTTCCAAACTGATAAGACTCTGGAGTGTATCTCTCCGTCTCTCCTTCCTTGCGTCTCCGACTACTTATTTGTCAGAGACACATTCTGAGAAAATAAGTGTTGAGGCTGGAAGCATATTACTCTATACTTGCCCAACATAAAGCTTAGTTCAGGATTACTTTTGAGACTAAAATGCATGTGTGGCACCAGAAAATAACCAAAACACCTTAAGTCCTAAACTCTTACGGCAGGAATTAACACTGTTATGTCATTGTAATCATGTTAATAACCTGATTCTTGCAATATTTGAGACAAAATGTCTCTGTCAAAATATATTACAAATTTGAATAAAACTCAATATAGTTCAATTCCAATTCGTCCTCCACATAACCTATGCTGCTGCAACTGGCTGCATCATCTGACGAAATCAGATGATGAAATGATGGAACAGTAGGATATGTCAACTGATGTGGTTGGCAACCATGCTAGCTACTATTTACAGTAGAAGCAACAATGTATTTGTCTCCTTCTGTACTTGTTGCCTCTATCAATAGGTTTTAAATTGATGGTAGCCATATTGGAGTTTAAGGTTGTGGTTGACATTTTTCTCATTTGGAGTGCTGATTTCAGAGGACCTTCTCCCAATGTTTTCAAACTTTTAATTTTCAAATGAAACACATAAACTGTATTTTTCAACCAAATGTTTTTTAATGTCACAAAAACACAATAAACTTGAAGGGCCAATTGTAAAAAGACTTTAAATTGTCAGCATATGGTATTTGGAGAACTTAAGAGTTTATTGAGGTGATACTTGTAAGATGTAAAGAAACCTTTAAGTTGGATGCAAAAGTGTTATTGCTTAACAGTTTCTTAACCAATGTTGTACATTACAAATAAAAACTATAACCACTAATGCTTACAATTAGTGGCTGCAAAGTAAGTGTTGATGGTAACAGCTGCTGACTTCACACAATTTCCAAAGTAAAGTTCCCTGTTTTGAATTTATTACAAAATAAGGCTGAATGTTTTTTTTTTTGTTTGTTTTTTTTTTACTTGCCCATCATAATCAACAATAATCAGATGGGAATTCGGTGAGAAACACCTTAAACACAACTGGACAAAATGAGGATTGAATTTTTCTTGTCCAACTCTACAGTTTTAACATTTGTACTATCAAAAATTACTACACCAACAACAAAGGAACTAAATGTTCTGCATCTATTTTTTTGGCAGGGCAAACATACAGCTCCAGTGTACAGAGTAAACACTGATGTCATTCTGTCTCAAACAAGCTGTGTTTATACTACACAGTGCAAACAGAAAACAGAGGGCAAAAATATGGTGGAAAAATAATTTTAAACAATAAAATGACTAAAGTTTATCTGCTAGATAGGCCAACTTAGACATGAATGCGTTCTTCTACAAATGCAAAATGGTATTTATTCTAATTCTTAACGCTGCTGGAGAAACATATTCCAGTTAATTCAGAAGAAGTATTTCCTGTTCTACAGAGTTATTTGTGTTGTCTTAGTTGCAACTGGTTTGTCACCTAACATGTTCTAATCACCTAACTATCTAACTACACTGCTTCTACAATGATACCTAGTTTTTAAAAATGTTACTTCATACAAATAAGCATATTTTATTTTCGTTCACATAAAACAAATGCATCTAAGTAGTGTCGGGAATGCAAATAGACATTTTTGTATATATTGGATGTCTTTTTAATGTTTTTCAATCACCTGGTAATGACAATATAGACAAGTCATCAGCACCTGCTCTCACAGCCAGCTCAGCTTTCATTGACAGTCACTATTTCTGACAGAGGGGTCCTGCTTCAGCAGGCCGCACTAGGAAGCACATCAGGACTGTTGTATCATTTTAGCACGATCTATCCAAATTCTTAAGAAACATCATACAAACAAAACTTTGGAGTGAAAATTTATCTAAACCAGGGATACAGGATTATACTTACCATGGTTTTAGAAGAGTAATCGCAAAAAGAAGGACTTTTTCAGACTGAGCTTTGCTTTCGTGGCGTCTCACAGCGGCCCTCAACGTGGTCCTGGTGGGTAAGTTCTGTCAGGTGGGTGAAGTCAAGAGCTGCCACGAACTGCTCAGATGCATGCCACACCCATCTGTCCATTTAACGTGGAAGTGCATTTCGAGCACTTAGAGGTTGCTTTATGTTGTTTTGAGGTCGGTTTTCTAGAAATTTTTGTCCTCATCCAAACTTATTCCGCTGGAAAAAACATAAATAAATGAAAACCAAAATCAGATCTAACCTTCACAAAAAAAAAAAACAAACAAACAATTTAATCGTATTTGCAGTGTGGCTTGTTAAACACTAGGGGTCGCAGTTGGAATAACCTGCAGCGCATAATGAATGAAATCCACAATGAATCAAGGTAGACGTTTCAAGGGAAGATGTCAGAGATGAGGATCTGTCAAGCAGTTCAGGGAGTCGTTTCATCAGAAGGACAAATATAAGGAGAACAAAAACTCAGACCAGAGCGACACAGAAACAAAAAGGTCATCGTCTCGAGTCTCATGCAGGAGATAAAGAAAACATCCCTCTGACCCCCATCAGATAAGGCAGAGCACCTGACCCAGTTGTCGGGGCATATTGAATAGGGCGCAGGGCAGGACCTACTCAAACCTTTTCAGGCTGGTATTGAAAACTATTTTTCAGTTTGAAATTGTGAACACTAGAGGTCGTAGTTTGTGTAAACAGTAGTTTGATGCGTAATCTACAGTCATAGTCAAACGTTTTGAGATGGAGAAAATAAACTGAATTTTTACAGATTTCAGTCTTGTTGGAAGAAACATTTTAACGGAATTGAGAGTATCAAAATGTTCTCAATGTAGATCAAAATCTAGGGAGACTTGTGTTTCACAGTGATGATGACTGTGACATGCTCTGTCATGCTGGAGAAAATATTGTTTATTACAAAAATGTTCTTGGATCACTGGGATTTTTAATCTCATTCTTTCTTTGGTCAATGCAGCATTTTCAGGCAGAGCTGTGAGTGAGCTGACTCCCTTCGAAAAGAAGCAACCTCACACGAATAGTCTCAATATTTTTTAAATTTTGGCATAACACAGTCCTTATGGTAATAATTCACTATTTTTTGACAACTATCTACACATATAGCAACCAAAACACCTTTCCCCAACAGGCTTAAAGAAACATTTATAAGGACACTTTAAACAGCAAGAGTGAAAGAGTCAATCAAATCTTCCTACATGACAAGTTATGTAAAGAGGAATATCTAAACACCCTCAGAAAGACCTGTAAGGAACAGGCAGGAGGAACATTATCTAAGAGAACTTTGGCCATTGTAAGGAGGAAATGGCTGGCAGTAGCTTCTGTTTACCTAAACTACAGAATGTCTTGTTCATGAAATTGTTAAGCAAACAGTGCATTTACTACTGCAACAAAAGCTTTACAGTCCATGAACTAAAAGCTGTAGGAGGCGTGATTAGACAACTTCAAAGCTTCACACAGTGGAAATAGATCAGAGATTTATGATTGAACCAACACCTCTAGGAGGCTAGTGTGGGGTATACATATGGTAGATGGAAAAAGTAGGTTGTGTGTTTCAGCTTTTTTTTTTTTTACTATTTTGGGTGTTCTGTTAAAATGTAGACCTTAATGACATTCAAATGACATAACTTTGCATACTGTTTGCACATTCAGACCACATACAGATTTTTTTTGCAATTTCGTGGTTTAATACGACATGTGTCAGTGTACATCAGAAGGAGAAAAAAAAGATGCCTGACATTGGAGCATCACTTTAACCTTTGCCTCCTTATCTTTATCACCAAAAGACTTCAAAACATTCAGCTATTTTTTTCAGTGCTCATTCACAAGGGCTTGAGCTTTTTATTAACCGGAGACACTTTCAGTGATTTATCAGACACAAAGGCTCTTGCTGAGTCAATACCTCCATGTAGTTTAAAGTACCAATAATGTGGATGCATCCTGATCTTTAAAGTAGTTTGACTTGTTTTAAAAAAACCTGCCTTCTAAACCATGGCAGTTTACTAAATTTAGGTTTTGGCTGTCAGCCGAATAAGAAACACATGACATAAAGAATTTAAATTAATCAAAGTAAAACTTTAGGTGTTCTTGGACTTCTTTATTTTATGTTGTTGAATTTTTCTTTTGGCACAACATAAGAGGTCATTATTGTCTTTTCTACGTTATACAACCTAGGGTCCCATGAGGCCTTTTACATGTATTTTATTCCACTTTAGGAGCTTTAAAAGTCAGAAGATGTTTGGGTAGGTTTCACATTTGAAGTATCACTTCAAACTATAATAAAGATTTAGGATACTTATCTTAAATATTAGTCATCTTGTTGATCAAATGCTTAGGTTCACATTATTCATGTTTCTCTGATTGGAAAATTAAAACATTAAAAATAATAATGTTGAGGACCTACATTGCTGCTCTTTGAAAAAGACCTTTTCGCCATTCTGTTTGATTCAATATAATACAACACAAAAACATAACTTCAGAGCCAAAAGACTTTTTGTTTTCAGGATTTAACTTCCCAACCTCTGAATCTGTGGTTTTGCTTCTGCCTTCTGAAATTTGAGGTGCACACACACAGGAACAAAACACCACACATAATGAGCAGGGTGGTGACCTCCTTTAGCTTTGTTTATGTGTTTGTAAAATGGGCGATCTTATCTTGGTTTCACAAGTAAAGTTCTCTGATTTCATCTCAGGTTGAATCACAGTATATGATAGCTGTACGTGCTGTATATAAAAGCAGCGTACTACAGGCGTTTCCAACATTATCCTCTTTCTGATACCTGAACGTCAGTCGAGAGACAAAAAATATGGTAAGATGTGAGTTTGTTAGTTGGAACTACAAAGTTTCTCTTTTAGATTTAGGTTGATTTTTTAAATTATGTCTAACTCTACAGAAAGCAGTATGCTACAGTAAAGTTACATTTATTGTTGTATTTGCAGCGTGAGTGCGTCTCCATTCATGTGGGCCAAGCTGGGGCTCAGATTGGTAATGCATGCTGGGAGCTGTACTGTCTGGAACATGGGATCCAGCCAGATGGACAAATACCAAATGACAAAACCACTGGAGGGGATGATTCCTTCAATACCTTCTTTAGTGAGACAGGGGCAGGAAAACACGTTCCCAGGGCCATCTTTGTCGACCTTGAGCCCACTGTCATTGGTAAGTGACAGACATCTTTTACATATCTCAAAGATATACATGGGCATTTGAGAATTTGAGAGTGTTTTGTATTTTTCTACAATTTATTAGCACAGTTTAAATATGCACAAATGATTAATTACCTGCCTTAGATGTTGTAAGTTTCCTTGTGCCATTATTTAGTGTAAGTATACGTGAAATATATATAAAATAAATATATAATATATATATATATATATATATATATATTATATATTTATTTATTTTTATTGTCTATTTGTTTTGTTAATTTATTGCTCATTTACAGATGAGGTGCGTACAGGAACCTACCGTCAACTATTCCACCCTGAGCAGATGATTACAGGAAAAGAAGATGCTGCCAACAACTATGCCCGTGGTCACTACACCATTGGCAAAGAGATCATAGATCTTGTTTTGGACAGAACACGTAAACTGGTGAGTCTATGAGAGCTAAGGTCACAAGTTTATAATGTGCAAGCATATTACTATTTGGTTATTTTAACGTATATGAATATGTGATTTTCAGGCTGATCAGTGCACTGGTCTGCAAGGTTTCCTCATTTTCCACTCCTTTGGTGGTGGTACCGGCTCTGGTTTTACCTCCCTGCTCATGGAGAGGTTGTCTGTTGATTATGGGAAAAAGTCAAAGCTTGAGTTTGCCATCTATCCGGCACCCCAGGTTTCTACAGCAGTAGTGGAGCCTTACAACTCCATCCTAACCACCCACAACACCCTGGAGCACTCTGACTGTGCCTTCATGGTGGACAATGAGGCCATCTATGATATCTGCCGCAGAAATCTTGACATTGAGAGACCAACCTACAGCAACCTGAACAGGCTCATTAGTCAGATTGTGTCTTCAATCACAGCATCTCTCCGCTTTGATGGAGCCCTGAATGTTGACCTGACAGAGTTCCAGACCAA
>CAEFZY010005555.1:0-13486 GCA_903066815.1 Brachyrhaphis roseni | reverse complement strand
GGCTTTAACATCCATTGAAAACAAACATGTTAACAAATAAACTGGACAGTATGCTATAAGTTTTGTGATATTTCCACAGTAGCTGTCTTGACTGGTCTTGAAATAAAATCCCAAGTCCTCAGCGCCCGAGACCAACACAAGACGGAGACCAAATGCGGTCGAGTCTGAGACAATCAAAAAATTGTCTCGAGTACTACAACACTGAATGAAGGGTATATAAATTTGACTTTCTTGAGCTAAATATTATGTTAAAATGTTATTCCCTCCTCATCAAAAACACACCTGGTGTGCTTTGATTTCTTTCACACATGTGTGAGAAATCCTTTAATCTCCCATGGCAACCACTTATGGGTACCTAAAAGCATGCTCTCACAAATTGCCGCCTATTTCCACAAAGCTCCTCCTTGGAGCTGCAGCTCCCACTGAGCTTCCACAAACTAAAGAATGGTTGTAAACAGCATAATGGAGGAGCACTGTTATGAAGGCGGAGTGCTGAAAAGAGAAGGAGCTTCTTAAAAAGACATAGGGCAATTTAAAGACAAATTGTGAAGCGAAATTTCAGCATTTTTATAACAACTGAGGGTAACATAGTTACTTGATTGTGCTAAAATATGGCACTATGTGCCAGAAAAATATGTAATACTGCCCCTTTAAAATATGTCCCTCAGTTATTGGTGCACGCCTTGTGGGCCGTTGTACAACTGGTGCATGTTCTGGGCAGAAGTCCCTTAATTCACAAATAAAGCTCAAACATGGCATTTTTAATCATTCAATAGAAAGCAATTTTAAAGTAGCCATCATATTTCAAAGTTAAAGGTGGAGTTTATGACTGATGATGATTTTTTGCTAATTCCACTTACTATTTAGAACTATAATAAACAGTTCAAATTAGTTCTTTCTAGCCGTACAGCCATGAGCAGCCATTAATTATGTGGATCTGAAGCAGAGGCGATTTCACACCATCTGTGAGAGAATGTGGTTGCAGTAAAGCTGAGTTTTAGTTAAGGTTTGTAAAACAAAAGGATTTTTGCATTTTAATGTATTTTTTAACATCTGCAATAGACATCACAATTGGGTTGGTTATAATTAGTAAATGTAAACATCAGTGTCTGTGTGTGTTTACATAATGTAGACCTTAACTCCAAATTACAAAAATGTGCCAACTTTTTAAATCAGCACATTCCATAACAGATTTCTAAAGCTGAAAGATCAACTTCTTTTTTTTCACTCACTACTTTTTTCCTATCTTCTTGATATCTATTAAAGTCAGTTCTGGATCAGTTCACTCCTTTAACAACTTGACAAAATGCCCATAGTGTCCTACCTGTACTTCCAGTAGACGGAGGGAACAACAACCAAAGAACACATTTATTTTACGTGTCAGATAATGATTCCTAATTTATAAGAGGAGCAAAGACGATTCAGCGCAGATTCATAACCTCAAACCGTTCCAAGAACAAGCGTTAAAAAAAAGTTTATCATCCAATATACTCTGTGTAAGTTCCTGACCATTTCAGAGAGATATTAATTCTGGGTGAGCATGGGCATCACAATCCAAAAACAATGCATAGAAAGATTGTTTAGGAAAGTTGAAACATTCAGTTTAGAATGCCAAACTCAGATCTCCTGGGAATTTTACAAATCAATCAATAATTAATACTATGTACATCTGGAATCAGATAAATATTACAATAGGGTCAATGAAAAATTATGGTTCAGCAGAAGGAAAGGAACATTAAGGTCTGAGTCAGAATGAATGCAAGCAAAATTTGTTAGTAAGCCGGAATATCTTTCATAACTGAATAAATTTGTAAGCAGGGTGTGTAGTCACATGAGCCTTATTCAATCCAAGTCATGTTTGTCACTAAGTATGAAAACTGACAATTTCTGAGTAATGTGATTAAATCAGCAGAACAGTTGAAGTAAAAGCTTGTTGACTAAGCTTCACATGAAGTTGATCAGAATTAAAAAATAAGTAATCTCTAACTTTTACATTAAACACTAAGTACTAAAGTACAGACAATTTAAGAGATGCAGTGTAGTTTCTAGAACGTCAATTATTAACTTTGCTATGACGTTTTCATTATTTTTCAGCAAGTAATGAGTTGATAACATTCTCGTTTAATGGAAAACACAACAGAAAAGCAATTGCCCCATTAATCGCCCTACTTATTGTTGTCATTACAGTATCTTAGGGGAAAACGAGGACATGATTATGTTCGTCTCCTCCTTAATCTCCAGTTGCTACAAACAGCTGCCAGTAATATTTGGTGTATAAACATTTTATCGTGTCAAATGACAGCATGCTGTTCAACTACCACACCAGGCCCAACTCGTTTCAGCGTCCCATCATCTATTGTGCAGCTTGGTATTTTAGCTCGGACATTCCTCTCTTGGGCTGGAGGGGGACACATTCTGATAAACTGCCAACTGTTTTAAGGCATAAAACTCAAAGCCCTACTGTTAAAAGACGAAAAAGAAAACCTCCTGCTAAGCAAGGCAGTCAATAAATCCCGATAGCTTTTATTAACGTCAAGTGAGGTTTCATATCGCCAGCTAAGGTGGCTTCTCCAGGGCTCTTTCTCTATGTAAAGTACCATTGAACGACGAGTTTGACGGATAAACACAACAGGAAAAAAATGAAAGCAGTCAAAGAAACCAAAGTGCAACGAACGGAGTGTGTGTTTGCACTGATTTGGAGTAGGGGCGCAGAAAGCAAACTGGTGAGCAGGCTAATATTAATGTTAGCAATTCTAGCAACGAAAGCTAAGGATAAGCTAGCAGACTTAGCTTAGCCTTCGACTATGAGGTCCACAGAGACCAGACGTTGTTCAAAATACTTGGCGTGACGAAGGTCGTGCTACTTACCAAATGTAACTGGCCTCTGCAGGTTGTTCCCCGAGTCTCTAAACACGGCTAGTCATTAGACTTGTCAGGTCAGAAGAACAGTTTGTTGGCGGTTAGCGGTTTAACACAGGCTGCAGCTAAACAGGACTGTCATTCACTGTCATCACGAGGAGACATGCGCAGACGGGGAGTTGTTGCTAGTAAAAGGAGCTTCCCACTTTAAAATAAACAGGTATGTACTGTGCAGCTTACAATGTGAGCAGACATGCACTCTATTCACCAGTGCTTTGGAAAATTATCCATATGTTTAAAATTACCTACGGTACATTTATTCCAAAGGGAAAATAAATGTTGTTGTTGTGTGTACTCATCATCCAAGTATCTTCAAAGAGTTGTTGTGAATGTTGTTGCTCTGCTGCAGGAGGGATCTCCAATAGCAGTCCATCTAGCAACAATTCTTAGGCCTCTTACTAAAGACTGTTGATGCATGATAGTCTCATGACTGTCATAACATGATAACAGCTCAACATTCAGGGACAGAGACGATATTTCACAGTAGCATGTCCTGGATAACACTACCATATGTTGTTAGCATGCACTGCTAATCCACCTCATTTACCTTTGCCACTTTCTGCTCTGTTGTCCAGCCTCCGTTTCAACTTCTCTAGGATTTGGGGGTCATCGTTCAGATATTACTTGAGTTTTGGGGATGCCAATCAGCCATTCCCAGTTGTGGGGGGTGGGGGGGGGGGAGATTACGCAGCATAACAACAGTCAGTAAGTAAAAAAGAAAGAGCACAAAACCTTCCAGCTTCATAGCATCCAAAGCCAAAGGGAGTAATTGTCCAAAAAGCAATGCTTCAACCAAAAAAAAAAAAGAGTCTGCAAATAGAACACATCAAAACTAATGTAGCAGAGCTATTCTAACATGCTGCCAGTACAAGCTGCACAAGTCTAAAATGTTTTTGTGATCTTCCCTTTTTTCACAAAAATAATTTCCATTTGCAGAACTTCTTCTCTGGTACCATTCACAAACCAAATTTACTTCTATACTTTTCTGTATTTTATATCTCATGATAGCATTGTAGTGTGGATTTATCTTGTCAAGTCCCTTACTTAATTTCATTTAGGCAGTATGTTTGTTTTCTATAAAGAAGAGTCTGAATCATTTTTATTGGTAAATCAGAAAGGAGTGAATAACAAGTGCTGCTGAATGCTTTATTGCCTGTGAAATCAATCATAACATTGATCTGGGAATAAGACTGACATTACCATGCTCAGTTTCCATTTTGAAAAACCAGTGGGACATACCCTCTGTTGTAATTTGTAACAATCTAACTAGTTTTAACATAAGAAACTAATACCTGCATTTTATTTTATTTTACTTTTTGCAATTTATTTATTCAAACATTAAAGAAACTCAGAGTTCACTAGTAGAGGTTGTTCAATATGGAGTTTTGGGCCTCCATAAGTTCATGCAGGTTATCGAAAATATTAGTGGAAGTAGTAAATGTTTTCCTCCACTTGGTTGTGCTCTAACAACAGAAATGCCACAGAGCCCTTGAATAAGCACTACCATACAATACACACCAAGAACAGCAAAGATTTGATGCTCACTCACATTTTGTGCAAAAACATTGTTTAAACAAGTCACTATGCTGATAACTGGAACTAAATCCTCCAGAAAAAGCTATTAAAAATAAGATTTGGACCACAGCTATTTAGCTAACATGTTAACAATTCCCAACCTTAAACTTTATCTGCCTGATAATGCTATACTAACATGTATCTCACATTCAATGGAAAGACTTAAAGGACTAACAATATTGGATTCAATAAATATGAAATATTTAATTTCAGTTTCTTTAAAAATACTTGTTCGAGTTTGACATTTGTTCAGGCAGCTGAAATCTTGGTCTAGCATTTAAAGTGGTGTTGTTGCTCAATTGAACTGCATTAAATCTAAACTAAGTTAAAATATTTCACACTTGGCCACTTGTTAAAATCCATTTATTATATATTTATACAGAGGTTAGAAACATCACAAAATAGAAACTTGAAGAGAGCTCTTGCACAAAGATATATAATCCAGTAAAAGAGCAACCTTAGCTTAGTGAACAAGGGCAATTAAAGCAGGCTAGGTTGTGCTGGAGCTTTATTAGGTACACTATCATTTAGGACTCATGTCTTAGTGCAAACAACTCTTAATTTAAAGGAATTATTAGGTTTTTATAGTAAAATAGTATTTTTCAAATCAAGGTTGCTCTTTCATCGCACATCATTAAATTCAGAATGTGTGGTAGTAATAGTTTCAATGAGGTCTCTAGGTCAAGATGTTCAAATGATCCAATATCCAGTAAATACTGTGTGATATACCTCTTGCATTTTTAAGCAGCAGCTGTTGTCAACATAATAAATTCACTTATAAGCAAAAGCAATTAAAAATACTTAAATATAAATAACATGCTTTGAGCAAAATAGTTATCTATGTACAGCTCTAGTTAAACAACCTATATCTAAAGCTCTTAATACTTTAGAAATACCTATCCCATACATTGCTCTGTGTCAAATGCATTTGTTTGTTCTTAACTGAAGGCCACTTTCATACTAAGCAATTTTTACAAGAATGACATCAAGCATTAGTATTAAATGAGATAAACTCAAACTAAAATGCTTAGTCAGACTGGCAAAAAAAAATAAATGGTTCGATTGTACTTCTTTGTCTATGAAACATCATTGAATAAAGTGTTGCTAAATAATATCCACATAACCATACCAACGAAATACTTGAATATAAACAGTTGTAATATTACAACCACTGCAACATGGCGTTTAAATTTCTGATATAACATTTGATAGTGAAAATAAAATTACCATTGCAGTATGGTATGGGGTGGCTTTACTACAACATGGAGTGAATGGATGTGCACTCCCTGAATAATATGTGCTTGATATATTGTCTTTCTACACTTTAAAACACCTGAATAACTGGGTTTAAGCCTAGTCTACATGCAGGCTATAAGTTCTTCTGAGTGCATCATGATCGAAACAAGCCAACACAGGTAAACCTTTAAAAGTGCATTTGTTTTGTCTTTGAATTGGGGGAGAGTCTGGGAACAGACAAAACTAAGAAAGGGTGAGAAAATGAGTAAGTTAAGTCACATATTTATACATATACAGTTGTTCAATTTTCCAAACCACCATATGAATTAACAGTAAATACAATTAGTGCTGCTGACATCATTATTGTTACTATTAAGTGCTATGCTATATAATATCATCTAAAAGATGAGGAGTACCCAACCAGTCAAGTGTTCTTGGCTCAGACGCCGCCATGATCATGCACATGAACTGCTTCCCTGTTCTCTTGTCTATCGGGTAAATTGTTGTGGGAGTGAACCTTTTGTTACTCTCCACAAACTCGCACAGCTGATTATAGATTTTGGGGTACTCATGACGGAGGAAGACTCCCCTGGTCCTGAGTTCACGCTGGATGTTGACGAAGCACACCTCTCTCGCTTTCCTTCCCACCTCCCCTTCCTTGTCAATGTCGGGTGTGCCTGGAGGTGGTGTGAGAATGAGAGTTTCCATTTCATCATCCTTCTTGAGCACTTTTTTGTCTGGACTCGAGGAGGCCAAAGACACCTTTGCATATTTTCTAACTGTTGGCGCTGGGACCCTTGGTGAAGGTCTGTTAGGCACTAGTTCACCAACAGCTACTGATACATTCAGAAGGAAACATTCATTGGGGTCATATTCATTGCCTGCCTGCTGCAATTCCTTGCAATATTCTCCTAGGTTGTCCTTAAATCCATCCAGCTCTCTAAGAGACAAATACGTAGGAGACATGAGGAGGCTTTCCAGTCCAACTTGCAAGAAGTTCTCTGCAGTCTCTGGATTTGCAAAACCCAAAAAGAGAACCCCTCTCCCTCTGGAGAGGTAGCCTGCTTTAGCAATGCGTGAGAAGGCCTTGTGGATTTCTGAATTCTCTCTGCAGAACTTAAGGGTATGCCGACACACACTGCTGACACGACCATAGAGACATGTCTCTTTATGGATCTCCCAGTCGTCCCTGCGACAATTTCTTGAGCAGTAAAAGGTATAGCAACTGTGACAGGACTTGAAGTACAAGCAAGCATTGAACATGCTCTCAATCCGATTGCACTTCTTATTAGCACATGCCATAGTGTCATCTTCATCTGTGCTGTGGTCTGGAGAACATTCTTCTGCGCTCCTTTGGAAAGCATCACACCCACTATCAGGATCTTTCAATGTGTCTGGGCTGGATTTAGAGGATGGAAGCTGTGTGCTGAGGCATTCTAAGTTTTCGAGTCCCGGGGATTCTGTGTTTTTGTCGTTGTCTTCAGTGATCAGTTGTTTTAACTGGTCTAAAAGATTTTCACTGGACTTTTTGCTCGTTGGGGGTTTGTAGTCAACCACCAAATCAGCTAAGAGTTCATCCAGTTGTTCCAAACTCTGCTGGAGAGAGAAGTTATTATGTTTCCTTTCTTTGGTGTTTTCTGTCTCTGTATTGGATTGCTTTTTTTCATTAAGTAGCCTCTGAGTTGACGCCTTATCACCATCAGAAGTATCCCAGCTGACAGAATGGACATCACGATGCCTGGCATTTCCTGCACATAGGTCATTGTCTGTTATGGTGATCTCTGGAGTAACAAACCAGTTTCCACTCTTAGAATTTCTCCATGGTTTGTTTGAATTCCTCTCCAAAGAGTTCTCTGATAAAGATAGCGCAGCATAGCGCCTTGGTGAACTCGAAAGGTTAAGTATGACCGGCTTACCTGTAATATCAGAGGATGTCCCTTGTCTTGCTTGGTGAAAGAGATTCTCATAGCTACGTCCACGCGGCACTGTTTGCTCTCGTTCATGCCGTGGATAGATGATGTTGTCCCAAGACTTAGAGTGGTTTTTGACATCTGCTCCAAGTCGACTGGCCTCTGTGTAGCTGTTAGTAAACCACGGAGGAATACTAAGGTCTTGTCTCACTCTTGGTGGTGTGTTCTGCGATGAGTGGCTCGAAAAACCAGAAATACTAGAGCGATACCAGTCATCTGAAAAGGCCTGAGACATTCGAGGGCGTCGATAACCCTCTGTGTTGTATAGCCTTGGTGGAAAGTACTGCTCTTCAGGAGAGGAGAACGGTTTAGAATAAAATGACCTTGAGCTACTCATATTGTATGGAGTGAACCGACTGTCTTCTCCATAGTAAGCTCTTGAAAGTGGAGTTTGAGAAAAATATGAACCTCTCTCACTTGTGGAGTAAGGTCTGTTATATACAGAGTGAGCTGCCTCTCTGTTGGCAAGGTGGTCGGTATAGTATGACCTCACAGGAAGTGTGTGCACCCATCGAGTCCTTGGATCATACTGACTTGGGGTTGTACTACCAAAACTGGTTAGGCTGGACCGATCATCCTGGAAATACGTCCTAGCGTAGGGGTGAAGTGGATACCGGACAGCATCCTCTGTATAGAAAAACTTTGTTGGTATGTTAGGATTAGAATAGGCTCTGTGTTCTTGGCTCAGATATGGTGTTGTTGGTGATGGCATCCGGTGTGTGTCTAGATGCTGGTAAGAGATAGGAGACATGCTGGTGGTATAGAGATATCCTTGTCTAAAATCTCCACTATAGCATTCGCTTGGAGTTGGTGTTGGAGAAGAGGCAATGTGCCGTGGGACATACAAACCAGACCTGCTACTGGCCTGCGAGTACCTTTGCCAAAGATGTTCACCATGTGTGTTGGGAATCTGCCTTGATGTGTGCTCCAGTACAGCAGCATCTGGTTTGATGTCCACACGGCACCTGACATGAGGGCTTACAGCTGGTTTTTCAGTTTTATCCTGTTCAAAACAGTCTGAGACATAGAGGGGGGTGTGGGGCTGTAGTTTAATAGGATGCACCTCATTCAAGAAAGGCCTGCTAGTGGATTCTCGTTGGGTTTCAGCAGTCCTCATGGAATCTGCAACAGCTTGAGATCCGTCCCTCCCATTCCTGGCTTGTGGTGGAGATACAGAGATGGGGAAAGGGGTGAGGGTAGCCTTTAGTCTAGGGGCACTTTTAGACCTTGACCTCTTTTTGGACTCTGACCACGTAAGATAACTTGTTTTGTCTTCGGCAGCTTGCTGCTGGAACTGCTTGGTATTAAAAAGGTCAGGAGATGAAAATCGAAGATGGCCTGGCTGATCAAGTCCATTCCAGAGATCTTTGTTTAATGGCTGATTTTCAGGCCTATTGTAGTGTTGCTCCATTGAGGAGGAGAAGGACTGTGGGTCATCCAGGGATTCAATGAAGTCGAAACTACGGCAGTGTCTTTTATTAATTATCTCAGATTTATCGAGCATTTTCAAGTCACATTGCTTTGAAGAATGGAGAGAAACGGAGTGACCAGTAATGTCGCCTAGTGTGATGTCCCGGTACAGATTTGACGCCAGTATCTCAGGGGGATGCGTTCTGGTCATCTTGAAGAAACTTCACGGCTCTCCTGTCAGGTCCATTTAGAATCAAGACCGCCTAAGGAAGAGACAGAACGACAAAAGAAATGCATTTTTCATCATATTTCTATTTTTTCTAGAAGCCACAAACAGATATGTAATAGAAACCCAGTGCTTTAAGTAAGTATTACTCAGGGACAACAACTGATACCAGCAAAGGTGCCTCTAAGTAAATAGTTAGATACTCTGTTACTCTGTATGGTTGCCATGGTAAGAATCATCCTGCATCACAGTATGTAAACAAAGTACCAATCATTTACCTCTTTTAAGGCTTGTGTTAACAGTTAACATAAAAGATTAATCAAGGCATATATGTTTATTAGACAAGAAACATTACTAAAATAGGCTATAAATAATCATTCTTTAGTAACTAAGTTAGAGAAAGAAAGGGAAAAAAAATTGTATATATGCTAGTACACACAACAAATTGGCATTTATGTGCAATTTGATCCAAAAATAGTTTTATATTGATGTTGCTGAGATGCATTGTTGCCAAAAACAGCAAAAGAACTTCAGCTTAGATTTAATTTATGATAAAAAAAAAAAAAAAATTTATTTCATGTGGGTTTTTTGGTTTAACTTACTGGTATACACTGTCCTAATTCCATATTATTGCTCCAATCCAGGATTTTTGAGTTCTAATCAATCTCAATATCACAGTTTAATATCTGTCATTAGCAAAATTTTCAATGCTTTTACTTAAAAATTTAATGCTATTTTTGTTGTGATGAAAACTGGCACTGCTAGCCATATTACTGCAATTTATGCCCTACGTTCAGTTATATTAATCCTGGAGAGATTGATAATTACATAATTGCCTCAGAAGGATCATTTAATGCATTTCAACATTTTACTTCAGAGCTGGTAAATCTGTTTACAGACTGCTGAGGCTAAGTAGGGGAGCGAAGGTCAAAGGACTTTAGAACTTAACAGTGGTTTAAATATTCTGCTGCTGTCAACTTCTCAGCTTTATTGAGTTGTAGCCACTACATCCAGCCCCTCCTTAACAAACTTCTCTGCAACAACTGGTCATTAATTATTTATGACAAGGTGATTAAGAAAATTCACTAAACAGCTGAATGAAATAGTATTTTACTATTTGGCACGATGAACATATAACAGGGACTCATTTTTATGAGGGTTCCAAGGAAAACATGACATTTTGATATTATTTTTTAATACTGCAATGTGAGTATCAATTGGTATTAACACACTTATTTGCCACTCTTTCTTTCCAATCTCACCGCTGCTCTATCCGAACCTTAGCAGCTAAAACTGTTAGGACCATTTTTTACTTAGCCCACATTAGCGAACTTGTTTAAACTTGTTTAAAAACTGTTATTTTTGGACTGATGCAGTGTTCTAATGTTAAATTTGAGATGAGAATTGTTATAGTAACAAACTTGAAAACATCAGTCTGTGAGTAATTAAATAGTATATTATGTTTCACTTAGTGAACAGAGTTAATTAAATAAATTAACTTTTGAGTAATATTTTAATTTATCAAATGGGTCTGCATTTATACACTGTGTCAAAGTCTTCCAGTAGGTTGCCGAATTCTCAATTTTCATGGTCCATGGAAATTGCTAGCTACTTTACAGTTAGCCTTCCTGTTGTCTGTTAGAGCTCTGTACCTTCCATGATAACAAATACCTAACATCTTTCTCCTTTTCTCAATGCTAAAATATTTAAGAAGAAAGTGATGCTACAAAGCACAGTGCTCCTCTGCAGCTACAGTCTGTCTACTAACAGCAGGCTTCCATGAATTAATATATATAACAATACTTTTTTATTAATTTATGGGATTGCTCTGTGATTTATTTAACTGTGCGCTAAATATAACATGTTCCTTTGTTTTATATACATCAATTTGTAGTTTTTACATAAAAAATTATAACTGTAACAGGTTATGACAACAGTAAGTTTGACATTCAAACAGTCTTATGGTTTTTTGCTTTTCAAAATTTTACTGTTGTGCTTTATGAGATACTACTTTGAAATCCAATGATTTCTATTTTATTACATTTTTTGCAGTGTACAATATTTTTTTTAGCTAACAGCTTAAACTTCGAGAGTAAAATTGGACAAAATACTTCCTGCAGGATTATGTGGATGAGTCGGTGACCTCAGCGGGATGTCTGAACCAAGAATGAATTCAGATCTGACACAAATAAGAAATCAGTCATATATAATTGCTCCCTGTCTTTACTATGCTAAGACAGAAAATGCTTTTAATAGATAAACGCTAAATAATCTCTTACTAAAATTTTTTTATTATTATTTTATTTTTAGGTTTAATAAGAACATTGGGAACAAAACGTTCTAAAAAGGGGCTTTTGTGTGTATTTAACACAAACATGGACTTTCTAGTTGGCACTCACCCACAAGCCAACCGTGAGTTACCATCTGTTCATCATGATGAGAGGAGTGACCAGCCATCTCCCCATCATGTCTCTGCAGCTCACCTTAATATCACGTCTGTTTACAACCAACCCCTATGCACAAACCTACATTGTTAGTCAAGGTGCACATGTATTATTATGCCCATTTAAATTATACTAATTTGGGAAATGCTTTTCTACTTTAAATGTATAACATCATTTATATGTACATACAAATCAGGCTTGACCCAGTAGCTATAGAGTAAAACGTGAGTAAAACTTGAATGTTTTAGGTTGCACTCTTCTAACAACAAAAACCATGTGTAATAGTGCATTGTGGTCTCATCTAGATTGAAATCGTCGACTTCTAAGTCAAAATTTTATTAAAATAAAACTGATTATATATGCGATAAAAATGTGATAGAGACTTGGGAACTAGTTCACAATCACAACCCACTTCAGATACTTTCATAATTCCATAACTTTCATCTTGACTAGGTAAATATGTGCATTCCTTCCTCCATTCATTCCCCTGTCTCAAAGCTCCTTTTCAGCAGGAACACTGCACTTTCTAACAGCTTAAAGCCACATGCCACATACTGTCTCCATGGCTACAACCCACAGCAAGGAAACCATTCAGCCCCCCTGCAGTTGCACAAATCTGTCTGAAAATAAAACTGACTAATAATTAGCAGGCATAGCCATTAAACTGGTGCTGAGGGCAATCTGTGGCATGCAAGTAACCAGAAAGAATGTCACAGAAACATTTATTTATTTATTTTTTTAATATCACAATCTTGTTTATACGCAGATTGGAAAAGAGTAGTCTCTTCTGTCCTTTAGTTAGGTTTTGCCTCAGTAATAAATCTAATGCAGATTCCACAGGCCCGTGGGGCGCATTCAGCCTTGGGAGGACTTGCTTTAACGCTCTATTACGCCCCTTTAATTTTAGTGCTGCGGCAATGGCGCACAGGGCCGTCCGCATCTTGCCTTCTCCCTGGAAGGACGCCTTTGAGCTCGAAATGAGATCGGTTTCGGAAAAATGCTGAAAAGCAAAAAACAAAAAAAAAAGTTTGGACATTTAGGAGAGGTACCGGAGAGGCCTTACCGTGTCGGCGGTGAGCTGCGGATCGGATGCGGTGGACATGATAGTGAAGAGCGACAGCCTGTTATTTCTCCGCGAGTTGAAGCCTCAGCCTTTATCGCACCTGCTGCGACTCTCCAGTAGCCGAGCACTCGACCTTCATGATGTTGTCTGCATCACCCAGCTCTTCCCTCTCGCTCTCGCTGGTATCTCTGTGTTGGTGTGTGATGGAGGAGGAGGTGTGTCACAGCTTGCGCCTGTGCGCGTGCCTCTGGGGGCGTGGCTGTGCGTGTTTTTAGCGGGCGGGAGGGAGGAAGAGGGGGGGGGGGGTTTGTTGTGAGGTTCGTGAGGGAGGGGATGATCTGGGCGTCGGAGCAAAGCAGCAATGCGGTCTCTGTTGAGATTTTATGGGCATTTCCGGGGTATTATTTTGATTTTACTTTTTTGCGCATTTTGCAATGGTAGATTCGCGTTGGAGCTGTCCACTATGAGAAAATGCAACTCTGGCAACCCTCAGTCCAAGAGATTATTTTACAGTAAACTAGTTATCTGCAGATTTTCTCAGTTGACCGACTATTGCTGATGACCCTCCCACACTCTTGGGCAAAAGGTAGAGGAAACCTGCCCTATGCCAAGATATATATATATATATATATATATATATATA
>CAEFZY010005549.1:0-81550 GCA_903066815.1 Brachyrhaphis roseni | reverse complement strand
ATATATATATATTTATATATATATATATAGCTCATCTCAAATTTCAGTGCCACTGGGAAGTTAGTTTTAGTCATTTTCAATAGGAAAAACTTGGGTTTTATAAATTCGCTGCACGCTGCATTGTAGCATGTATTTTTTATTTATTAATTTAGACAATTATAAAATGCTGCTAAAGAAATCCAAAAGTTTTAACAACAATAATTTTTAATACATAGTTCCATATCATGGACTTCTCAATCATGAGGATGATTACTGACTTCAGGAGTTGTGAAGGAGATAGGGACTGATACCAAAAACTAAGTTGTGTAAACCATAAAATTACATCCCAAAAGAAAATGACTGTTGACAGAACACTAGCATTTTAAAAGAAAGTTAAGTGGAAGAGAAAATTTTGCACTAAATTGTACATGAGCAGCAGATAACCGTAGCTTTGAAAAAGTGTGAATCAAAGGCAATTTAAGTATTTGGAGAAGATTCAAAAGGCATGAACTGTGGTTAATAATTTACACAAGCACTACAAATATGTTTATTTCTAATTTACTTTTTCTTAATTTTCAAACTTTCACTTTAGTGGCAGGTGAACTAATATTAAATAACCCAACTAAAGAAATTTTCTTTCAACAGACATCTCCCAATTATGCACAATTGTCCCTGTAAAACAGCAGGGTGTAACAGCAAGCTCTCCAGTTTAATTAGACATTTACATATAATCACACTTCAGCTTTTCTTCCTTATTACTTTCCTCTAATTTTGAAATAAAACTAAAAACACTGCTTCAATTTTTTTAATGAAAAAAAGAAATTAATCTTTGTGTTGCCAAAAATCATTAAATAGTTGAAGCAGAATAGGACATTGATTGAGCCACAATCATCACCGCTGGTCAGTCAAAAGGGAACTTTTAAAACTCTACAAGAAAGAACTGGCATTCAAAGTTCCATCTTTCTTTTATAAATAAGACTATTTTTATGCCCAAGAGGAAAACTTTCTTCATGCAACAAGTCCATGGCAATAAAGAAAAGAGATCTAGCAATGCATGTTTCCAGTGAGACACAATCAATTAGACACAAACAATTAGGTGGGAATATTAAATTTATTTGCATTGTTAGATGAAGCAGAGATTGTCAGGTGATCCAACACACTGTGGCGCACACTGGTGAAATACCTGAGCTTAGCTTTCTGGCCAACAGAAGACAAACTTTTCCACAAGCTTCTGAGAGCACGTGCACACAGTGACAACGCGCTCATCGAGAAAGGCTTCAATTTGTACAAAGTAATAGAAAACGAATGAGTTCATTAAGGCATCTTTTTTTTAACTTCACAGATGAAAGTGGACCTGATGCCAGGAACTATAAGCACACAAGCTGCAGCGATGGTGGTGTACCTCACAGAGTCATTATGAAAAGTTGTTCAGCTGAGTTTTCAGGTAGAAGTCATACAAAGCCTCTCCAGATACAAACTGTACAGTGGAATACTACAACATGCAGATTGAGGAACCAGTTCATTCCTTATTTTGTCCTAGAACACTGAGAACCAGAAATAAAGATAGGAAAATTACATTCTATGACTTTTCTTAAATGTACCTTGTATTTCATACCAAATCTGCAAAGTGGAGCCCTCTACAATGTTCTTTTGATGACCTGGATCACCCAAATCCCTCTAGATTGTTTTAATTTTATTATAAAGCTCAAGTCTTTTAGGCATCCTATTCAGCAAACATTTAAATGCAACTTAGTTCAGTTTGAAGACGAAGAAAGTTTTGGGAATTGCAATTGGTAAATGTTCAGTAAGCGTTTTTGACATTTAACGCTTCTTTTTTTTATTACCTGATTTACAAAGGGGAGTGTGGGGAACCATAATCCTAAAATATTGGATTTTGTCAAAGTCATTTTTCTACCAATTCAATTTTTACATTATTCTTCTGGTGTTGGAAAGAAATTTAACAATTTTTTAGTCAATCTTTTATTAAAAACAATGTTACTCAAAAATACTTCTCTACAAAATTCCAATTAAATTCCAACATCTTAATTTCAAGCTGGTTCTAAAATGAGTCAAAAATCAGAGATTTGGCATATATGACATGCTTGTGTAAAACGAAAGACTGGTAGAAGCAAAATATATATGTATATATATTTATGTATAGTGCCAAAACCCATTAAACATTCTTCCGAATTAAAGTTTTTATTTTCAGAAAATCCCTTCTCAAATAAATTTATAACAAGAAAAAAACCAATCTGGGTGAGCCGGTCTTCCAACACTTATGTAAAGATATATTCAGATATCTGGATGATTAAACACCAAGATCATCCTGAAATCAGTTAACGGAAACTGAGATACTGCACACTTTTTGAGACTGAACACTTGGCATTACAGATGGTAAAGAAAACTGTACAGTCCTAGAAACAGACTTTGAAAAAAACAAACAAACATTAACAGGCACAAAATGCACAAGCAGGAAATTATAACCTGGTCTGTATGAATCCAGACCAGCAATGGAAACCCATCTCCAGCAGCAGCAATCTTAAACACGGCGTGAGTCTGAGGTGAGCGAGCAGCAGCAGCCGCAAACTGAATAGATGGAGTTTTAATAAACTTGATCATCACAAAAAAGGAAAAAAAAAAAAAAAAAAAAAACATGAGCTTGTTTTTACACCTCATCTCCTGCGCAGTCATTCACGTGTGCACCTGTTCTGTTACAGCAGACGTGTTAGGGGGAAAACGGTGAGATCAATATTAGACACAGCTCACAAGAAGGATTCAGTCAGGCCGCTGCACTGTGTTCATTCATCAGTCTGGTGAGAGTCTGGGGATTTCTTATCTACAAATCCCATGAAAAGACAAATGTAAAAAAAAAAAATTAAAAAAAAAATAGAAAAAACCCATCAGATGATCTAAGGACAAGGATTTTCAAATAAAAGTCAAAAGTCACAATTTGGTGTCATTAAGTTTGCATCATTTTGCTGTCATTTATTCTTATGTTACTATGAATTAACAGCCTTGGTTATTTTAATCCCAACTTACATCTGAATCTAAGCAAAAATGGTAAGGAAAAAAAGGGTGAAATAGAAGGACAAGCAGCTTAGAAAATTAGATAAATTTTAATCAAAATAATGTACCACACACCGTTACATACCAAGTTGGTGCAAACATCTTAGCAAAAGTAGGCGATAAAAGTGAGACGTGCAGGTATGATTTGGTCTTTTCATGGGATTTCTTTTTGGGTGGGGTGGATGCGACAGCTGGTGAACCATAACAGGACTGAAACACAAGTTTTCATTTTAGTTATCAAACTGTTTGAAACTGCTACCATGAATTTACTGTTGAGATCAAAGGCCACTATTAGTCTCTCAGGCCTCTCATACACACCTGCAAAACTATAAATGCCATTAAAGAGTCCTCTAACTCAATATAGTTCTCCTTTCCCACTTGTGAAAATGTTTTTTGTAACCAAAAAATAAAACAAAGAAACCTTCTCATTAACTAACTTTAAAGTGTACAAAACCCAATAATGCAGAAAGCAAAAGGAAATATCAACAGGTTAAACCGAGAATGGACTGGCAGTGAATATTTTTGAAGTACAAAAAAAATGAAAAGAAAAAAGTATGTTCTGATATGTTACATAATAAAATAAAGTTGCTGCTGTTTCCTCCAAAAACACATTTTGCTGATACAAAATAGCAGCACAGTTTTGATTCATGTGCAGAAGATGAAGTTGCTTTAAAAATCCAATACATGAAATTTATATATATATATATACTTATATATATATATATATATATATATATTTATATTTATATGTGTTATAGCAGGACTTTTAACTTAAGAGAAGCACACTGTAACAGTTTCCTATTTACAATAGCAAAAGTTAAAGTTAGGCAAATATTACAAAAATCCTTATCATGAAAAGCAAAAACCTTGATTCGTTCCTTATACATTTTCTTGCACTTATACAGTTAAAACACATGTAAGTTTCTCACCTTGGACGCACCGAGTAGCACCTGTACTCCTCTGAAACATTTGCTCATTGTAACCATGAATTTGTCAGAAATTAAATTCTGTATTGGTGGAAAAAAACATAGAAAAGAAAAAAATGACAGTAATACTCCAGTATCCTACTGTATAATATTTGTCCTCACATTCAGTTGGCAGAAGCACATATTTTACACCACATCGACTCCTGCCTCTTTAGGAGCAAAACTGAGGGAAGAGAAGATGAGTGCGACTAAGTGGAAGGGACAGTCAGTAACGGCTGGCGTTCCCTCAGTGATTAGCTGGACTGGGGACTAAGCAAAGGCTTGATTTTGAAAACAAAAATGTGAAGATGGCAGGCAATCTGGTTGCAAACACTGACACAGTAGCGCACCAGGTCAAACAGGGAAATGATCTGCAAAAGACAAGAGAAAAGTCACCATTTTAAGACTGAAAAAGCAAAGTTACAGACACAGGTAATGCATAATATTATCAGAAAACTGAAGAGGACACTTCAACCACTTCAAAAATTAAAATATGATTATTAAACTGTTTGCAAAGTTTTCTGTAAATCATACAATGGGGAGCTAAGATACATATGTGGGGAAAAAGAAAGCTTACAAGTCTGGGGGGAAAAAAAGAAAACAAGCACACCCCTGCTGGTTGAAAAGGATTTCAAACACAATTAGGACTCATTGAGGAATTGTAACTGATAAGAAATCTTCAAACATCACAGTTTAAATAACCATAAAAAACCCCAAAACAAAACAAACAAACAAAAAAACATGTTTTAACTTAAAACATTGATGTTTATCATTAATGTCATCGACTGCATCTGAGCTTTCACATATAGGTCTGTCCAAAATACACCAGTTGGCATCAAGCATGTACTTACCAGTGCAATCCAGAGTACCAGGTACTCATCAATAAAACTATTGAAATACTGATCGAGAAACAGTAATCCTGGCCCCAAGAAGGCTAAATCATGGAGATGCATCTCACTTTTTGTCATATGTGCTACCTGTGAAGAGAAAAATATGCAGATAAAGAAAACAAATAGAAGATTCAGCAATCTCTAAAAACACAACAAAATTCTCAGAAGGAACATCAATACTGGCCACAGGAAGTCTCATGAGTGAGAACAGCTTTGTCTATCCTTGCTGGATATGAGAATGGAATGTAAATAATTTGACTTAATGATTTATATTTAGCAATTTGTAGATTTTCTAACAACAAAAAATTTGAGCTCAGGTACAAACAAATTATATCTACTCAAAGATTATGCTGCTACTAAAGTTTAACTTGCAGATAATTTGACCAAAATCCACTCTTGTGTAAAGAAATTACAAACTTAAATAGTTTCATTTTTAATAGTGCAAACTTAAAGGTTTTAAATGTTAAAAACTCAGATAACGTTCAGACTGAACAATTCACAATACGACTATAGTGGTGCATTAATTATGATTCCTGCATTTATCCTGTTTAGTCTTGAAAATTGTAACTATTTCTTTGAGTAAATATGTCTGGTGTAGTAAAAAATGTCAGATGTTTAATGACATACAAAAATGTCAACTGTGATGTAGATTTCCATTTGTACTGAAGAAAAGACTTACAACTAATTTATTTGTGATTTTGGCCGATACGAAGCCAAACGCCAGGATATAAAGACATGGATGTTTCTCGAAGAGCTGGACAGCAGACTTTTTGTATATCATCATTGCCAAAATTATAACTGAACCAATATGTAGAACAGGAGAGAGGACGCTGGTTCCCTTGGGAAAAAGGACAACAAAATCAGTGTCAGTACATTTATACAGAGGAGTACTAAAAACCAGTTCCTAAAATCTTATGTTTTGAACAGTCTTTCATTTCACAAAGATAGGACAATTGGCCCTGTAGCTGGTACCAACATGTGGCCTGAATGACTTAATCACAAATAAAACAGAGAAAGAAACAAGTTATTTTCTGAAATAAAGTGTCACCTGTCATTTTTATACAGACAACTGCCAAGTTTATTTCCCTGTGAATGGTTTTGTTCCCTGCTCTGCTCATTGTCTTCTTAAGTACCTGGCTTAAATCAGGAGATGGGTGGAACTAAATCTTCTGACTTTTAATAAGAACAAGACAGAAGACCCGCTGTTTGGGCCAACTGGCACCGATAGAAAACAAGAAAACCAGTATCAGAAATCTGGGTGTGAGAGTTGACACCCCCTTATGATTGATAGATAAGTAAAGACAGTTGAGGCATTTATCACAAATAGAGCAGTCACTTTGAAATTACAATCCATTCTTTTATAATCCTGGCTCCTTGCTCTTTGTTTCTTTTTGGAATTAGTCATACATTTTTTCCTCCTGACACAAAAAAAGGCTGATTCCTGATTAGCTTGCACAAGGGAAATTAAGACATTTGGGACTGCTAGCATCCATTTCTTGGCTTCAAATTACTTTCAAAATCCATGTTAAAATTTGCATGTTTAAGGTTTAAATAGCTGTGCTCCATTTCATCTGTCAAAACTGCTGCGGTCACATGTGCCATTTCACTGTCATATGGCTGGACAATATGGCTAAAAAAATGTATAAATGTATCACAATATAAGCGTTTAAGCAGCTGATACCAATAATTGATACATTTTTTATTTTAAATATCTGAAATACTGCCAATGTGGAGGCGTGACAAATCCTCTTATCTACAGTTTTCACTCCATCGCATGTTTTATTACTTTTAAGCACTTCTGAGGTACAGTGGAGAAACCTGAAGCTGCGCAAGTTACTGAACAGGTTGTTTCTATGTAACCACAAGTTACTCAACAGGTCTCTGCTAGATAACCAAAGAGCGAGTGAGTTAGTTGAAGTCACTGACCATGCTTAACTGTCCATGAGAGGTTGAGTGGATAAGAACTTTCCTCTGCCTACATCCCCCATAATGATGTGCAGTTCTGGGTCAAATTATTGATCACATGTCTATTGCGATATATATCTTTGCTGATTTATTATTCAGCCCTACTATGTCAGCTCAGTAAATTAGTGAACCAAGAGATAATGGAGTTTTGTTTTATTGTTTTGCCAGTACAGTCACAGTATTTTAAAATTACCCTTCAGTCTTTGTACTATCTGCATAGCTTTTATTCAGCTTATTTTTTCCTTAAGTTTGGCTTCACTGTGGAGCCTGTTTGGTGAGTGCCATTTATTTGAAAGCAGTCAAACAAACAAATAGACATCATAACATTCAGATTACAAAATATGGACAGCGGTTTTACAGAGATATACTGTCAGCAGATTACTGATCTGTTCATGGGGCTTACAGCAGAGCTGATACAGAGATGTAGACTGCAAGCATTTGCATAAGGAGCAGGTGAGATCTGATTACAAAGGGTCACCCAGGAAAAAACATTATCAGGTAAACTTTATAATAATTCACTAACTAATTCCACAGCTCCACAAACAATGATACTTTTGAACCAAAATGTTTTGATACTTACAGCTATTGTGGATCCATTTTTACCAACACCTCCAGTAAATATAACTCTGAAGTAATTTGTGCAAGAGAAGATGGCTCCTAATAAAGTGCAAATGGCTGGAATCATTTTCATCTGGATATTTAGGATGGGAATCTGGGAATCAAAAGATTCATTCAGAAAATTTAGAAACTTACAGTTGGTCAAACAAAGAGATTAAAACATATCTTGGTCCGGTTTTTAAAGTTGTTCTGTACGTCATCAGCACGTTCAGAGTTGCATCCACAATGAAACATCATGAGTAATGTTAGAGAATGATAAAAGCGCTATCGGGATTGTTTTTTTTTTTTTTTACTAGAATAAAACAGTCAACACAACAATGTTAGAGCAGCATTACATGTTTATGAAATTATCAAAATTACCGCAAGAGAATTATAGAATCATATGCAATATGTCAATTTGTTGGAATTAGAACCATTCAAAATTACCAGTGACTGCCAAAAAGCAGATCCTCCCACGGCGGCCAGCAAATACATGATTATAATGAAGATTTGCACCTCAGTCACATCAATGCTGAGTGGGAGGAAAAAGCAGAGGATTTACAGTGAAGTTTAGTAAAAGTATACCAGCACATCAAATTCCTGAAGCCTTCCTCCACAAGACATTACCAGACATGGAGCTAGTGGTTTGGGTCTACATATTTAACTTTAATTTTATGAACAGGTAGAAAAAAATGAATCAGATTATGAATCACTGTTCTCAATGTGACTCCATGCAGGACAGCAGCCATTGTGGAGGCAGGCAGCAGTAAGCCATGCAGGCAGCAGCCAGGAAGTTTACCATCACGTTCCACAGGGAGGGACCAACAGTGGTTGTGAACATCTGTAATCCTGCTAGACAGAGCTGCAACTCTGTTATGTCAAATCTACACACAGGACACATTACATTTACTCCACCTCGACTGTACACGTTACTGCTATAAGCCGACGAAAGGATGAATATTAAAGTATTACTGCTGGATCCACTTTTAGATAACTTCTTCAGAGCCTCGGAGAAAGCCCAAGACCACAAGATGCCAAGAACCTGTTCCTGGGTTCTTCCAACACTACACAAAAACAAAATCTAAAAGTATTTTTGGTCTAGTTTCTAGTGTATAATATCTTCACCTTAAATAAGACAAAACTAACATACGTGTAACTTTTCATCAAGATATAGGAGCTTGTTTAAAGCTCAAACTAAAGCAAATATACTTGTTAAAATTTTGTGATTTTGCAGTGAAATTATGCGGATTAGCTTTTGGCAAATTTTCAATCACATAATCAGCCTCTAGGTTCTCAAGAAAAGCTATAAATGAGCAGAACCCAAAATAAAGTTACAGAAAAAAAGGGTTTGTTGTTTTCAGAATCAATTTTCATTTACGAAAAAATGTAATCAATAACTTCAGCCTTTAGAAGAAGCACAAGTGGCATTTTCCCCATTGAATTTAGTACATCTTTAGCTTCAGCCAATTGTATACAGTAATGTTACAATTTCCCATAGACAGCAAAACTTATATTGGCTTGGTAAGCAACTCAGGACTGACCCATCATGCTATTTCATCCAACTAGAAAGTCAGTGTACTGTAATAGTGATACTGAAGCTAATCTCTCTGCATATTAGCATCTTTTATAAAACATAAAAAGGCACAATGCACTTTTAATTTTGTATTTGTGACAATAATAAACCATTTCCAAATAATATAGATAATTTTTGACAATAATGTATGAAAAAAGGGGATTTGTTTGTTCTGTTTTGATAATTCTAAAGCACATGAAATATACAAGACTTTTTAAAAGCTTAAAAACAAGCTTGTGTGTCACTAAAGGCTGGTCTGAAATCAGCAGTTCTGACAAATGGTCAGACTGAGACAAAACAGATTTGTTTTCATTGTTTCCTGACTCACATGCCAAATCGTAGCGTTCCTGACACGTATGTTTGCCAGTGGGCACAGTAGAACATAAACATCCCAGCGAAGCAGCAGAAGAACATCCAGTCTGGGTTGGTGCCCAGCTGCACTGCTATACTTGTTCCCAGTACAACAAACACTGCAAGGATGAAACACAGGTACAGACACTGTTAACATGGTTACAGGTTTTCTAAGACAAAGGCTCTGCTCATTCAGAGGGTTTTTTTTTTAGGTTCAACCAACTATGCCTTGCTATTGTATTTCTGCAGCACAGAGGCAGAATAAAGAGATGGGGGGTCAGCTGTTATGCTGCTGGGCTCCAGAAGAAGTGGTGACACAGACAAAAAGAGGTGTGTGTAATGGGAGGTCAGCACTGTGAGACATGCTGTTCTAATCAAGACAGAAATTTGAGCGTTTGCAAGCACACGCCAATACATTGTAGAGTTTTATAAAGTTTAAATGAATGACCACAGAGAAAATTGGAGCAACATCAGACAGAGGTGTTAGCTAACAGAAGTAAAAACCAAAACTCCACATCATGAGAGCCAGACATCAACAAAACCCACCTGTAGAGAGGGAGTCGCAGCCATGGTCAAACAGCTCGCCCAATGGAGAGCTGCTATTGGTGCGTCTGGCCTGTTTTCCATCAATGGCATCCAATGACTGGTAGATAAAGAGACCCACTGCACACATTAGGTATGCCCAGAGAGGAGCCTGGAGCAACACAAACACATAAAAATTATCATTAGGAGTTTTATTACACAAAGCTTTTTTTCCTCCCAAGTGTGAGAGACACCGAATTTATTAGTTTATTTATTTATTTTACTGTTCATGTGTATTATAGATCACAGGTACCCCACCAATTTGTTTTGTTTATAACAAGTTCATAAATAAAACCTTTTTTTAATTCCCAAAGACAACTCCGGATGTCATCTGTGCTTGAGCCCAGCAACACAAGGAACATTTTATTCCAAGTATAATAAACAGAAGCTATTAGAATAACCAATCATATCAGCACAGAATATTTTTTCAATGGAGTCTAAAAGGCACTGTGGACGCCATTAAATAATATAAACCAACACAATGCTTCCAGTCAAGATGGACCATTTAGTCTTAAAGTGTGAAAAATTTTATCTGCAACCTTTGCAGAAAAAAAAGTTTAATTAAATTAAGAATTAACTTTTCAGCTTTGATTGTAATTGATAACGTCGTCAAACCACATTCACATTTTCCCACCACTTTAATAAGCTGATTATATCGTTAAATAATTTACTTTAAACAATTTTAATTTCTTCCTCTTCAACAGTTTCCTATTAGCAGTGTCCAGAATTATTTAGGTAGTAAGAATATGTTCTAGGACTAGAAGTATTTTTTCTTTCCCACCTGCTCAGTGGCAGTTGGGCAGTAGTAGACAAGCACAAGGGTGGTGAAGACATTGGTGGCCAGGCCGATGATGGTGATGAGGTTGGGGGCAATCCAGGAAGGGACCTGTCCAACCAACCACTCCCAATAGCGCTGCATCATAGGCTCCAGCAGCGAACGTCCGGCACTGCTGTACCTGCAGGGATGGAAAATAAGCAGGTGAGGTCCTGGAGATTTCTCCCAAAACTAGAACCAATCATCATATTTGATCAGCATTAACTTCTTGTACTGTAGTGTTTAAGGGAAATTATATTATTTTTACTTTTTGTAATTCATAAAAACTCAAATTAATCTTATAAGCTCTAAATTAATGTGCAGGAACAGTCATAAAAAGGGTTTGTATTAATCATTTAAACATACGTAAGACTTGACATATTTGTTCCACTTTAAACAAACAGTATAAAGAAGCAGGACTCTTATACAAAGGCAACTACAGTAATCACTCCTCATTATCGCGCTAGATGAGTAAACACTACAGCACAAGAGCAAACACCAGGGCACAAAAGCAAACACCAGGTAAAGTACCGTAATTGAGAACAATACACACGTTGTACTGAAATGTCTTACAATCCCTTGGGTTTCATTTTTGAACTACTCTCTAACGTTTTCCATATAATTAGGCTTTAAGTACAGCCTGAACATCATTAGCTTTAACATTTAGTGCAACATGCAAAAACAAGAGAAACAATAACAAAATACTTGACACATACATTGTACTTGATGAGCTGTTGCATAAAAACTTGCAGCTTAATTATCGCCAAATAATGAATTGGCGGTTGGACAATAAATCTAACTTTGTGCAATACAAGATGCAGTGTTTGTACCTATGCTCCTCCAGTCTCTTGAGCTGGTGCCGGGATAGAGGGGGAGAAGGAAGCTCGATCAGCCTGCGCAGCACTCCAGGAGACAGCCAGCAGGCCGCCTCCATGCCCACGCCTGGCCTCTGATTCTTGTCCCTGGAAAGGCTTCGGCGAGTACGCAGGCCCCCCCCTTGCTGCCCCGTGGTGCTCATGGAGCCCTGATGTAATCCCTGATGGCTCTGCCTCTGCCACTGTCCTGCCTGGAGGGCTAAAGATCCACAATGTGGCTGGATGTCTTCTGGGGAGAATTAACCAACGGTTTTCTGAGAAAAATCTACTAAAAATGATCATGATATTTCCAGAAGGACTATAACATAAATAAAATAAATTTACTGCAGGTCTTAAAATTGAGTTTGCAGAAAATGAAGGAACTGCAAGATTATATTAATCTTTTTTGGATTCTTACTCAACTCAAAAAATGCATCATAATACATCCTGTTGGTTGATGCATTTACATACCAAAAGCATGTCACTTATCTTTGTTTTGATGCACTTAACAATCAGTATGTGACCTGCTGATCAGGAAGAGACTAGCAAACTGTTAGCAAACAACAAAAATATAGCCTGTAATTAAAAATGTCCACACCAGTTCAGATAATGAAGGACAAAGTTACCTTAATATTTCTATAACTAATTAACAACTAGTTAATAAATGCCAAGCATATACTTCAGTCTTAGTTTGCTAGAAAGGTGGCTCTGGAAAATTTTTTTAACACTGCCAGTTCTGTTTTAAAGTAGCTGAAGCAATCTTTTTAAACAATTCACTGTCATTTATAAGTGTTTTTTAAAAATAATTAAATAATGCAGAACGTCTAAAGAACTAGGGAAACAAATTATGAAGAAGTAAGGGTATCTCAAGCGGTTTCGCAAACTATTACTATTTATGGTTTGAGAGGAATGTCAAGTACCTACTCTTTATTAAAACGGCAACGCTTACATTCTTATATTACGACTCTAACCAAAGATTAAACAATTAAATTCCAAGTAGCTCGGTCATAGAGGGAAAATTATTTAAATTAAAACAACTCCTACTTTGCTATTAAACATAAACGTCCTCAGAGACAGAAGGACACAGCGACCCTTGTGAATCTCGACGGTCACAAGTCTCCTTCACTGATATGATCAATCAAGTCAGAATGGAACATCCAGACAAGTCAAAACACAACGTGTCATGTTGCGCTCTACTATTACTTTGAGTTCCACTCAGAGTAACTCCGAAAGCTTATCATTGTACAAACCAAAGGCGATTTATTTACAACGTCTAAATGCAGTAAGAATATACTTATTTAACTGTCAGCTCTCAGCAACATACGAACTGCTGACAGTTCTTCATCGACAGCAAACACTTTCTTGAGTAGCATGTTAGCTGTTAGCTTGGTTCAAACGGACCAAATGCAACGAATCCAAACTCCCTACCTCCATTTAAATTATTCTTGAATTTAAATTTTTATTTGAACAAAAAATGTGTAGTACGCTCGTTTTTTATTTACGAAAGTGGTCTTGACGGGTGTGCAGCCCAGTCTAGCTTAACAAGCTAAAACAAATTCAGCTAACGAATGCTAACACCAACTGACCTGGCGAATAAAGGACGGGAGCCACGGACTGTCCACGGGTCAGTTATGAAGCTTAAGTCCAACAGCCAGCTTGTCCTTGTAGTGTCCGCTCCGATTTACTGTTTATGATCCAGAGCAGCGTCTGCAACTGTGGAGAAATGTCCACGACCCGGTGTCCCAGCACCTAGTCGGCTAGGTGAGCTAGTTATCGTTAGCCATCACGGAAACCTCGCGACGTGTACTTCAGGCAGGGAGAAATTGATCCAGAACTAGATCTCCCAGGCAACTAATAATAATAAATGTTTAAATGGCCTGTACTTGTATAAGACATTAATACTACAACTAATCATAATAATGACAATAATATTTTTTTTAAATCAAATTATATCAGTACAATATGTAAAGAAGCACAATGACTAGGAAATGAAATTGAAAATGTGCAAACACATCCCCAGCTTATTTCCATCAAACGACTTATACATCTACAAGACGATCCCATGTCACATATTTGTCATCATATACAAAAATAGGGGTGTGTTGGAATTATTAAAATGTGTGCTAACACTGCTGTTCGGGTAATTTTTGAATTATTCTTCCTACTATTCAAACATTTGACACATAAAACCATAGGCACTTGTTATGTTATGTACTTGAGACATTTAGCTTAAATCAGCAGAGCAAAAAAATATAAAAAATACACAGATTAATCTTTTGTGTCTATTTTACAAGACAAAAAAGCCTAGCAGCACTTATTTTCTTTCGCATAACATTTTCAGGCAGTGTCCTGAGACAATGTAAAAACCAATCACATGGAAAATGATAGAGGGAGTAAATAATACATAATTTTCAGTTGTCAGGGTGTATGGGGCAGTAACGTGCGGTGAGGTTCAAAGTTGCTGAGGCACTGACTTAATCATAATCATATTTACAAATATATACCCCCTGCTTGTAATTGTTTACATAAGAAAATTTCACGCATGCAGACAACGCTGGAGGGCAAAAAGACCATTCTTTTACATGTCATGCATAGCCACGCTGCCGCCGTAGAATAATTCCGTTAACTCAATCAAACTTGGACATGTAGCTATTATTGGGGCCTGCCCATAGCAATGCAGAAGGAGAGCAGTGACTGACGCGAAGCAGTTGCAAAATTTCCAACTGCCGAAACGCAGAGCCTAACTGCCACCAACTGCCATTCCACTAGAGGGTGAAAATGAAGTGGATTTCTGACCCCAAAACAATTTTGAAATCGCCCTCACGCCCACAAATATCGTCCTATCGGTATCAAACTCGGTCATGACATTGATACGTGTGCCTGCTTCGGTAAAAAGTTTTAAAAATTTCTTTAGGGCTTACGGTTTTGTGTCAAGGTGCTTCAGAGTGAAATCATGTGCCAGGGTAACTGACGCTCTCCCAGGTTCACTTCCATGTATTTTGGAAAAATTTCAGACCTCCGCACACACAATTTTTCTCTTATCGCTGCTATTACTGTGAGTGAGCTACAGATATGAATCGCAGTACTATCGGAGACAACAAATAGCCCTCTCATACGCTTCAAACGGTTTTCCGATACATATCACGGTGGGAAGGGGTTGTTCGGACTGCTTTTTCCATAGAAACCAACTGGGTGTCTCACAAAGATAGAAATCTTTCTCTCCACCTCTGTCTCACACACACATGACAGTTGAGCTGCTCTGTTAGGACTACAACATGGCGGAACACTCAGTGCCTACAGATGAGGTCAGAGCTGAATGTAAAAACTACAACATGGCGGAACTGTCAGTTACTACAGAGGATGAATTAGCTGGCCTTTAAAATTACTTGTGTTTTGGCCATTATATAACTGATTTAACACAATCACTGTTACACATGGGATTAGATTGGCCATTTAAAATCAAGCTGACTGAAAATTTCAAAATAAAAGCCTTGAGAATTTTTACATCAGGTAATTGCTCTTTTGGATATTATGTAACTGATTTAACCCAATGACTCTTACACTTAGGATTAATTCGGCAATTTAAAATTAAACTTACTGAAAATTTCAAAATAAAAGCCTTGACAGTTTTATATCATGTCATTGCTCTTTTGGCCATTATATAACTAACTTAACTGGACCACTGTTACACATGGGATTAGTGTTGCCATTTAATATGAAGCTTACTGAAAATTTCAAAATAAAAGCCTCCATATTCTTGTCAGGTTAGTGCACCGCCATAGGCGGTGCAATAATATTAGCTTGCATGATCTTTTTCTCTCAGGTTAGAAGTCTGCCTTGCACAGCAAGGCAGAGCATTAGCATTAGCATTTTACCTTAAATAAGGTATTAGCTATTTCTTACTTGTTAACCTTGTTTATTATAGTGAATGGAGCAAGTCAATTACAGACAACATGCTAATGATTCCCCAAATGCTACTGACAGTTATCATGCTAACATTAGTATTTTGGCTAATTTTAGCTTATACACTAATTTAACTTACTGAATAGTGTAAGTCCATGTTAGTCAACATGCTTGTTACCCTCCACATGCTATTGATTACATTTCAGCTTTCTTTAGCATTGATGCTAATTTTTAGCATCAGAACACTGGGTCCAAACCGACGGGCACACTTTGGCAGGCCCTGGTTAAATTTCTTCAGGAATTTTCTAGTTAATTTCGTACTGTGCAACACGGCAAAGGAAAAAACGTTAAAGTACAACTCAAAACCACGTCTTTCTCGCTCTTTGTATCAGCACAGTTACGCGCAGACTCGTTGCCATAGCAACTGACAACAATGCCACAAAAAAAAACACTTAAATATTTTCCACGCAAAGAGCAGAACATTCAGTCTGTTGCAATAGTATGGTTTTAGGCTTAATGTTTATTTTGTGATTATTAATAAGTGATTGCTGTGATAAGAGGAGAAAACCATAAATATATCGCTGCACTTGACTTTACTGTATAGTTAGCTCGCTGTTGCTGTATCTTATTCTGCAGCTGTGGAGTCACAATTACCTGGATCTTGAGCGCCCCCTGCCATGAGGCAAGAGAACTGCGTGCCTCATCTCGAATCTGTTCTCTGCCGTTTATGATCGCTCCTCAGCACACGACACACGTTACACACAGAGTTGGTGACAAAAAAAAACATTGTACATTATATACATAAGCTAAATTATGGGAAATCTGTTTATATATTAAATGTTTTTTCGCCATTTTATTGGCGACGTATAGACAGGAGGAGTGGCAGCCAGCGCAGTTAGCGAGAGGTTGCGCAATCCCAGGTGAGGCTCAGCTCGCTGCTGCCTCACCAGCTGCGCTTCCGAGCATTTGAATGGGGAAAGGCAAAAATTCAGCGATTTTGAAGAAAAAAATATCAAAATTGATTAAGCTAAATGAAAAATAAATGCTTTGTACAAACCACAGGGTGAACATAGCAATATAAATCATTTCATATTGCTATAGGCAGAGCCTCACCTGTCATCATGGTTTAAAATAAGGAAATCCCCATTATTAAACTTACTAGCTCCACAATCTAATTTGGAAAATATCCCCAAAAACACCCCTCAAATCTTAAAATTTTGTCCAGATTGAAGTGCATTGCAGTTCTCTCCGTAAATAACTATGTGTGCTGAGAGCCCCTGTCAACTATGCAAACAAAAATAAATTAAAATGAATTAAAAGCAACATCTATTTGTAAGCCTACATAAATCATCACAAAAATTACAATTAATCATTAAATGTGTCTATTTCAGACAGTTATATATTGAATACAAGTCTTGGCTGCCTTACAGAAGATTTAATTGATGTGCTGTAGGTTTTCTGTTATACAAAAAAATGACACGTTCAATCTTTCTGTACATTTTATTTTATGTTTTATGTGCATTTGCATGGTTTTAGGGCTCTTCATCCAAGAGATGATTCAAATGGGGATAAAAGAAGTCTCTCAGCATGTTCTGGACCTGAGCAGGTTGGGGGCTCTCTCCAGCTGGGATCAGAACTGGATTCAGAGGGGAGCTCAGGAGCTTTGAAGGGGTAAAAGCAGTAGCAGCAGCAGCAGCTGAGCGGGTCTGTGCTGTGTGAAGACCCTCCATAGCGCTGGAAAGCCAGATGAGCCTTTTCAGACTCTGGATGTTTCGACCACGATCATGCATCAGCTGGTGTTCAGTCACCGCTCGACGACTGCAGGGAGACCAAACACAAGTCAATGCACTCCCTCACAACTCAGAAAACCTTTGAGGAATACAAAGTTCCATCCAAACCAGGTTTTATCTAAAAACTCCCCATTCACGTTAGGTGGGTGCCAAAACCGGATTCTTACATTAACATAAAAACTGTTGGTACCCATGCAAAAACATTTCAAGGTTTAATGTAAAAAAAATAAATTGGAAGACTAGAATTAAAAATCCATGTTTATTTTAATTGTTTACATAAAAGCAAAATCAAGTGAGGTATGTCCACCTGCATCAAATGTCACTTTTGGAGCTTAATTTAAGACATAGCAGAATTTACTGTTGATTCTGAAAACCCCCCCCAAAAAAATCAAGAAATGCTGCTGAAATCTGAGGACTTAATGCCATAAAAAAATTCAGAGTTGTAGTCTTCGAAAGTTCTTTGATGTTAAATTGCACCTTTTTACCCAATTATGTGTGAAGTGTTTTCTATCCTAAAGAGAATGGAAACTAAACACTGTCATTGGTACTTGTAAAAATAATCAGGTAACATGTTAATGGATCCGAACATGAATCAACCACTTATCTAGATTAATTGAGGAACAAATTTTGGACTCATGATATGAGTATAAATATCTTAAATAACTTATGTATGTTTAACTTGTCTCAAGACAAAATAACTACACAAACGCAGAAAATCAAAGGTACTTGTCTCACTTGTCATTCTGTTGACAATGGCCGGTGGTAAAGATGACAAGAACCATCACAGCGAACAACTGCACAGGTGAGATCTGCATCTTCTGAATCAGAAAACATACACAAAATATGACATAACAAAGGAGAAAAATGTATCTGAAGAGCTGGACATCTATTCATTTAGTCAGATCTATCTGTTGTACTCTTTCTCAGGGAATCACAGAGATGAGTTGGTGAATAATTATGTGGTAATATGTAAATTCGAAGTCAGGTTCCTCCTATAAATTTTTATTGTCACAAGTCAAATTTATATGCTCTTAATTTTTATTGTTTCATTTTCTAAAAGAACATAGATGAGCAAAAAAAATTAACTCTTTGCTAAAACAAATTGCAGCAGTTATGAAACTAAGTCAATTATGAAACTTTAAAACACTGAATTTTGCATAAATCAGTAGCAATTATTAATTTCACCTTGAATATTAGGGGAAATTTCTGTTGGTAATTACCAATAGTTTTAGATTTAGAAATCGCTTTTCTAATTTTGAATTATAAAACCTAAAACAAAACTTGTATGACAAACCTTTCCATGGATGGGATTCTGTAAAGGAGGAAAGAATGAACTCCTAATAATCTCCTGCAGCTTAAATTTAAATTCTCTGAAGAAATAATTGTAGGTCTCTGCCATGACAAAGGTGAGAACAGTACAAAAAAAAATCTGTACAATATCAGTTTTCAGATTTGAGAAAAATAAAATAAAGCTAAACAGAGTTTAAAAAATCACCAAATTTCTATTATTATGCTATATGCTTTTACATTGTGTAACTGACAATCGTAACTTCAGAATTACTTTCAGTTTTATTAATTTTGTCATTTAAAAAAAAATACAAATACACATCATAAACTTAGAGAATAAATAACAAAATTCTCAAAGTCTCTTGGACAAACAATAATTGCAGGTACTTACATTTCTTCTCTCTGAGTGAAAACAGCTCTTCTAATGCTAAAACTCTCCAACTGAGATCTGATTCGACCCTTCAGACCTTTTATAAATCCCCCTGACACACACATACATAGACACACATACATAGACACACATACATAGACACACATTTTGTTTAGCCCACCCACATAATAAAAAGCCACAAATTTAAAATAGGACACTTGATTCGGAAATGAACAGAACAAAACGTCAGCAGCTTCATCTCCAACATGTGACTTTTGTCCGGAGAGATAAAACGTCAAAGCCTTTTAGGCTTATTTGTGTTAACATAATCCCAAACAGACCCTTGTCCTTCAATGCTTGCTTGCATGTGTTCTTTATTTAATCAGGTGCTTTAGAAAGAATTATTGAATTAAATTGAGGGATCAGGATTTCTCCATTTTGTGGTCTAATCCTCCACATTCCTTTTTTAAGAGACCCTGGCACCTGAGGAAAAAAGACAAATTTAGAGAATAGTTGAATGGTTGTATTGATTTGGTGGACAAAGAAACCCTGAATGAGTCAATGCAGATGAGCTAAACCTCAGCAAAGTGTGTGACGCTTCATGTTTAAACTTTTCCAAACACTTCATAGTTAAAATGTTTGTTACCTGGAGCTCTTCACCAGCTGCTTGATACCACCGACCCCAACACTTAATGAACCTAAGAGGACTGAGGTCTATGGTTGCCATGGTACCTCCAGAGCCACCAATAGAAACACAGTCGTCCTGACAACATCTTCCAGGAGAAGTTTCTTTCTTTGTGAGGAATGTTGGCTCCCATCAGAAGCTTGTGGGCAGAAAAGATGAAGGAGACATGACATGATTCAGTTTATTAAGGAATGAATCCAGAGAAAATAACAATAACATGGATAGAGGAGTAAAAAGTGTAAAGTGATAAAACAGGTGTGCTTCATTAAAAAAAAGCTAATGTAAAATTGTGTAGAGACATTGTATGCTATCGACATAGCACTGTTATTTGCCTTCGTACAGATAAGTTCTGCTTTGCCATTTTCATCCTGCCTGGGGCGTTTGCTGGGGATGGATGCTAGCTTCCCGCAATCCTGCAAGAAGTCTTTTACATATATTTTTTAATCCTTTTCTGTGCATTATTATTGAAATGAAAGCTACATTTGATCATAAATTGCATGTTTAAAGTTGAATGAATATATGTATTGGATTAGTGTCAAAACCTTGAACAGGCCACTCTTCAATTACTTTACCTCCATGCGGATTTTTGGAAGCCATTAAAGTGTGAATGCTTATAAACATTGACCCACTGCATCATCCATATCATTTTATATACAAAGTATAGCTTTTTATCTCCTTAATAAGCAAAATTGGAATTTTGGGGATTGGTTGCTTGCATTTACCTGAGTTAAATTTGTCTGACACCAAGATCAGTTCGATTATCTGAAACATTTAGTTATAACAAAAAAAACATAACCACAAGAAAGCTGTAAGGGGGGAAATATTTTCATAGCTTTATGTTTTGAACAGGGCTGCACAGTGGTGCAGTTGGTAGCACTGTTGCCTTGCAGCAAGAAGGTCCTGGGTTCGATTCACAGCCTAGGGTCTTTCTGCATGGAGTTTGCATGTTCTCCCTCTGCATGCATGGGTTCTCTTCAGGTACTCCAGCTTCCTCCCACAGTCCAAAAACATGACTCTTATGTTAATTGGTCTTTCTAAAATTCTCCCTAGGTGTGAGCGTGTGTGTGCGCATGGTTGCGTGTCCTCTTTGCCTCTGTGTTGCCCTGCGACATACTGGCGACCTGTCCAGGGTGTACCCTGCCTCTCGCCCGGAACGTTAGCTGAAGATAGGCACCAGCACCTCCCGACCCCACTAGGGACCAGGGTGTAAGAAAATGGATGGATGGATGGATGGATGGATGGATGTTTTGAACAGAAGTTTTAAAGTATGGGGCTTCCAAAAAGGATAAAAAACAAGAAAACAGAGAAGGCTAATGAAAGAAAAGAAGTAACACATACAGAGTGAGATTCTAGGACTACTCTTAAAATGAAAATATAAGTAAGGAAGAAGGAAGATGGTTAACTGATCTGCCAGATCATTTTTCTTCTGAATTATATCAATATTTTGCTTGTGATATTTCCCATGTATTGATATGGAGAGAGAAAAAAACATTTATATAAACTTAAATAATTTTATTTTTTGTGTGTGCTCAGCTTTCTTGCAATAACATGCAGTGTAGGTTAATTGGCAATTTTGGATAGGAATGAGGGTGTTTGTTTGTCTCCTACGACCCTGAATAAGATAATACTAGAATTTAAAATCATGAATAAATTCCTGGCAGCTATAAACTACTCCGACAACACCAGATGATTACAATTTGGCAGAGTGAATTGTTTCAGAACATTCAGATCCCACTGACTCCCACTGACACCGTTGGCACTGTGTTCATGACATGGCCTGTGGTAACACAGGGGAGTACATTTCATCTGATGGACTTTGTGGCACCACACTGACTTGAAGGAAAATTCAAATGATGTCAAAACATGAGTTTCAATGTCATTCACTTGATGCAGAAATGGGAAAACTATATTCATTAAAAAAGGCTAGATTTTATTGCACAAATGTTCATTGGTTTATTTATGAATATTTAATAAAAATTGTGAAAAACAAAACTTTTTCTTGCTTCCAAGAAAACAATCTGGCACAAAAACAGCTGTTTCTAAGTATTGATATGGCTTGGACCAATGGAAGTATCCGCTATAGACTGAGTTTAGTTAGTTATTCTGGTTTTGTGTTCTATTTGGTTATGTTTATTGTTTCATTTGTTTTTACTGTGTATTGTTTGGCCATCATCCTTCAGCTTCTCTAGCGTTGACCCCCCCAACCTCCATTAGGTGAGTCTAATTACCTGTTTAGAACAGGTAATTAGACTCACCTGTTCTGAACAGTTTTATTTGTAACTCTGGAATTGTTTATTAGTTTTTTTTTCTTTTTTTTTGTGCTTGATTAAACTCCACTTCATCAGTGTCTTGCCTGTCACCTGTATTCTACCAGGGGTTTATCAACCTCAAAACGTGACTGTGTGAAAATTAAACGCAATAAAACTACTGCCAGTATTTTACTAGTGCAGACAAGCAAAATATATTTTTAAGTAAGACCTTAAAATTTAACTAAAATTATTTATCTTGATATTTAATCTTGGAATAAAAGTGTAAACCCTCCAGCACATTTGCTTGTCGTTCTCCAATTAAATTAATTTATATTGCTCTAGTTAAGATTAGTCATGTCAAAGCAAATTATAGGCCCAATTTAAATCCCGTTATCTACAGTGCAAGGCAGTGGACTCACATTACTACATCAAATGTCAACTCCATCAGATTGCATTGAAATCTTACTTCCATGGTCTAACTCATCTGGAGCAAGCACTAGGGGATAGTGGAGAGAATCAACTCAATTTTAAGAAGAAACCTCCAACAGAACCAGGATCAGGACAAGTGACCATCTGTTCATCTGTTGTGACAATTCGTTGAATGGTCGACAAAGAGATAGACTAACACAAGAAAATTGCGTCTTGGAGTACTTTCTAAGACGTGTGAAACCAAAGAGCAAAAAATTAATGATATAAATAATTACTTCTTCATTTATTAGGTCAGACTGGCTTACTTTGCTTAGTTGGCATGTTAGAAGTATTACATTTTAATAAGAAATCATACTTAGCACAAGAGTACTAGCATGACTAACTTTTAATGCTAAATATTTTTATCTTCTGAAGTCTTGGTGCCTGGGTTGATCCTAAAAGATTCTGAAAATGTAGAACTGATTTGAACAAGGCTTTAAAACTGCATTTATGTAGAAAACATAAATGACCCAAACTATGAGATCTCACATTCTCAGCTCCAATAACATAAATTTGACAGCTAATGCTGTCAAAAGCATTAGCTGTCAAAGTCTTGTCAGTTTGTATTATATGCTTAGTGCAAATGTCACTAAGAACACCATTTAAACAAGCTTAATTTAAAACCACTTGGCTGTTTTTTCTCTTCCTGGAGGTGGAAGATTTCCTTCTTTCTGGAAAATATCAACTATTTATTGATTCCTGGACACAGGCGCTGTGTCTTGGTCGCATTTGGATTCCGCTGGAAAAGATAAAACCTGTGGTGCTCATCAATATATACTGTGTGTGGATATGTATAAATATGAATATATATTGATGCTTAGCCAACCACAAATAATCCCAGATTAAGTAAAAGAGCACATCATAGGCCGCTTTTGAATGTTTTCCTGGAACCATCCAGTGTAGGTGGTGGTAGCAATACCAATATCACCTGCCAAGAGAAGAACTTAGTTATTGGTTTGTCTCTCTCCCTCTTCTTAAAACAAAAATATTTAATTTAAATCCCTGATATTTATTCAACATGTAAGAGAAATATATCTCAGGAAGAAATGGTCATGTCACATAAATCTTGACAATATTCTGCAGACTCTCTATGGGATTTAGACCAGAGAAAGGCAGGAGTGGACAAAATACAAATGTATTGCAACTAGTATCATCATCATAATATTTAAAAACAATGTTCTCAGTAGATGATCGTCTAATATTATGCAGCCATAATTGACAGACTGCACATGTGCCAATATTTGGACAGTTTCTTCTTGCCATGTTTTCTATTTTCTCCATGTTTGTCTTCTAACAAATGGTTTTTAAAATGATTTTAAGATTACACTTGGGGTTTCATTACATGACTGGGGTCATGGCCCCAGAAGCAGAAACAATCCTAATGAGACTTGTATTTGTTATTTTATTCAGTGTTCACTAAAAATAGCTTTTTTTTCTTCAGGAGAAGTCAGTGAGAACATAGTGCTGCAGGACAATGAGGAAAAGTGAGTCACCACACACACTAAATGTGTAGATGTGAGAAGTTGTTTGTCCCATTCCTGGGGTTCAATTCAGTGGAGCATTGTCAAAAACGTAACTAAAAACATATCAAGTCTAACTGAATGGATAATTTCATAAATGACAAATTTTTTTTAATTTAAAAGAAGTTCATACTGACCACATGAATCAAGTTGGTATTGCAGTTATTAAGGTTGTTTCATTAAAAATAGTTGTAGTAGTGGTTTGAAGGCAACACTAAACAAAAGGTCTCTTTTTCAAAAGATGGATCAGTAACCAAAGCACTGAACCATGCTCCTATTGGGTTCTTTCCATGAAGGTGATGTTAAATTTAAAATCTACTTCCTAATTTTTTTCAGCTTAAGCTTTTTGATTAATCTCGTTAGATAGCAGGTGCTGTTTCACACAGTCGAACTGCTTATTATGCAAAACTCAGCATGAGAATTTTCTGCACTTTTTACATGTAAACAGTGACAGCACTAATAACAAATGTGTTTCCTATGTTTGCAGTGTTAGTCACCAAAACAATGCTAAAAATATGTTTGAAGAAATGGCTTCTGAAAGCCATTTCAAGCTTTCAAAAGCTTGAAATGGATTTACATGTTGTGTAGGCCACTGAATTAATCATGCAGTCATGTGAGACATACAAAATACTTACGTTAATACAATTTACACCTTTAAATTTAAGTACATTTAATCAGGTAAATCCCAAAGCTTTAGTGCCTATAAAAAGTATTCACCTCTTTGAATATTATATCCATTTTTATTGCTTCTAGAAAGCTATAAACTTTGACTCAACTAAATGTGGCTTTTGTGACAAAAACAAAACAAAACAAAAAAAACAACTTTAATGTCAAAGTGAAAAAAGATTACTTTATATTACAATGACTCGAGACACACTCACAGCATCAGGCGATATCCATTTCTCTCATTGTGAGACTACTAGCACCAATTGAGCCAATTGGACCTCTGTCGAATTAGGTCAGTCACTTTCAGCAGGTGAATATTTATGAAATCACTTTTTTTATGCTACATATAATTTTTGTTTTATGATTGTTGATGACAAAACATGGATCTGCAGTTAGTAGAATTACTTCACAGTCTGCTTCAGATTCAAAACATAAAAACCAGTTTAATTCAAACAATAGTCAAACTTAGTGAAGCATACAATGCCAAAATGCAAAACCATATCTAACATAAAACATTTCTCAACATATAGAATGAGTTCCAACTATCTTCCAAGAACTAATTTAGCAGCACAGGAGAATCAGTTTTCTTGATGACTTTCGACTCGAATGATAGAAATGTATCTGCTGCAAGTAGTTTTTTTCACAGCTTCGCAGATGAAATCTTTGTATTCATTTTGTGGCTTAAGCCCACAGATCCTCAATGAACCACTTTATTAACTAAAGCAGTGTTCTGATAATTTGACAGCAAACATGCAACTACAAACAGCTGGTTAATGCTGTAGGCCTGTGACAGAGAGACAATGCCATGAAAAAGTTTATTCTGTTTTACCCTCCCAATGACTTGCTCCACATGCACCTTAAGTCTTGCTGTGGCCTGGTCTCCTGGGTGCTTGGACAGAAAAGAAAGGGAGTACACTTTACACTCACAACAATCCCTAATCAGGAAGCCCCTATTTACCATCACTGCCATGTCTTTGGTCAAGTTTTCAGCAATGCCAGAGCGTTTGAATAGCTCCCTATTACTGAATGAACCTATATATAGATCAGAGACGAATGTTACAGCACCGTGTGGAGCTATGCCAACCAAGGCTCTCATGGTGAAGAGGGATCTGTGAGAGGGGTTGATGTCCCTCTGGGGAAATGGTGACGATGGCATTTGACAGCTCAGCTCTGTACAGTCCAGGATCACCTGGGTGTCAGGGAAATTCTTGAATTCCTCAGGGAGATGAGCTTGCACTTTTTGCCGTGTAAGCCAGATGCACTGAGACCCCAGAACAGTGAAAAGAAAATTTGTCCACATTGCAATAATGCAGCTCACGATGGACTGGTGAGTGTTGAATCGAATTGCAAGGTCCCTTTCTTTAATACCAAGTGACAGAAAAATGAGGAACAGAAAGAATTCGTCAATAGGTTGAAGATGCTGCCTCTGTGAAGTTGACATAAGAGAAAACGTGTTAAGAAACGCACTGAGAGCGCAACCCATGATGCTACCAGCAAACCCCATGGCCTACCTTTGATGACAGTGCAGAGGTCATCATTTCTTCATTTTCCTTGGGAGCTAATTTAGCTCCTGACATCCTGACCATTTTATGAATCCAAGGCTCAATCAAAGACCAAAATGCCATCAAATGTTTGTAGCTTGGAAATCTATTTAAAAAATGAGACATGAATCATATCCTGTTATCACACCAATATCAAACGTAACTACTAAAGCAATTTATTTAGTTCTTTGGTTTTTCTGTCCATGTGTTGTGAACCCTAGAACAGTTTCACATGTAGTTATGTTAGAATCAAAAACAAACTTCACTGGGAATTTTATTTGAAAAACAAAGTAAAATTGTCATGTACAGTTTTGAAATGAAATAAGAAGGGTTTCAATTTATTTGAAATTGAAACAAATTTCAAACAATTTAGAAACTGTTTGAAAATTTCAAACAATTTCTAAATTTAACAGAATGTTATAATTTAATATTCTGTTTAAATAATAAACAGAATGTCATGCATTTTTGTTCAGTCCCCTTCAGTCAATATTTTGTAGAACCACCTTTAACTGACACCTGAGTGAAGTTGGCCCCCCCACCTTCTTCAAATCAGACAAATTGGTGTCAAACGTTTGTGCAGCAAAAATTTTTGTTTGTGCTGCTATCATTTTAAAGATATAAAGAAATGTTTTTAGAGGTCATCAAAGGTCAACCAGCCCTCCTCCCCCCACCTTCTTCAAATCAGACGAAATGGGTGTTAATTAACTTGACTACGTTTGTGCAGCAAAAATTTTCGTTTGAGCTGCTTTGGCTTTGAAGATATTAATGAAAGGTTAAAGGTCAAAAGGTCTACAAACGAAAATCTTTGCTGCACAAACCTATTTTGTTTGATTTTATAAGTCAAAAAGTAAACTTTATTTATATAACACCCTTCACAGCTCAAAAAACACAAAGCTGAAACAAAAATTAGACTTACCTGGTATAAAACTGAATGTCTTCATCAGAGCCAGCAAACCGTTGTAAACAAAACTCTTGCTGAATAAATTGCTCCCAAATTTTTTTCCTCAGGTTCTTCACGTATTTGGACTGGTCTTCTGTTGCTGAGATTGTCTTGTCCAACTTAGAAGATGATGACTTTTTCTTCGCAGTGGTTTCGGGGATAAAGCAGTAGTTATGGTCCTTCTGTAAACTGTGCGATTCTTGTACCTGTAGAGGAGGGGGTGGTTCTGTTTTACCTTTACAGATATTCCATGCAAACAATGTTGGTACAGCACCTTTAACCAGTCTCCGACCACCTGTCAGAGACGTTGGCTCTATGAGCTGATCAGAAGTGAAATGTCCGCTGCAAACTTTGGTGTGAGCGGTAACTGTGGAAGGATCACGCCGTATGTTTATCAGCCATTGTTTCCTCAAGTCGGAATCGGTAGGAAAAGAATGAAAACTATTACATTCAGAGGAAGCCGAACAAAACGGGACACAACAATGTCTTTGGAATTGCTCTGTTTTAAATACTTTCTTGGGTATACTCATGCTGAATTATATTCTTCTTCTGTGCTCGCAAGAGCTGCAAACCTCTCCGGATATATTGAGGACTACAAATCCCATGAGAACATGCGTCTTAGTTTCGTCATCTAACGTCGACTGGTCGTTTGGTGACGTAGCGTACGTTCGCCGGGGAGAAGTTTGAAAATAAACGTGAAACTTTTTTCCCTTCTTAAATTTGTCAGACAGAGATTACTTTTTTATTACTTTCAAGTAAGTTTTTTAGAATACCACTAAAGGAAGCGCTAAGCAGTCAGACGAGCGACACGGAGCTGAGAAAGCCTATTCTCGTGTAAGTAATACACAAAAACCTAATGTTGCGTTGCTAGCTAAAGCTGTGACATGAGGCAACTGACTGTCAACATGCTCTTGGGGAGCTCGGAGGCTCATTTAGGAGCTTATCTCTCCGTAACATGAACAGGAGATATTTATGCAGAGGACTCGGTGGGTGCAGCTTGAAATTATTGCTGTTAAATGAGTTTGGTACCAGCCAGCTAAGCCCAGTAACTGAAGCAGCAACAAATAAACCAGCTGTTCTGTAGCAGACAGGCCCACCTGTTGGTGCGGGTTTAAAACATTCAGTGTTTGTTTTCATCTGTCACAACCTCTGACGGCTGTTCTCGAGATGAGGCCGCGACGATTCTCACGGCAGCTAAGGGTAAGTATTAAGGAGGAATCATGGGCAAAAGCAATGGGAAGATTCAACAGAAGCGCTTCTATTTGTATTTCAGGTTCATGAATGAAGTTTACTACGTTCACTGAAACCAGAAGTGACTGAAATTACTCAAAATTATACAACGAATACACACGTACTAAGCATCTGTCTTTATTTAACTTAAGACTATGCTACTTTATTATTATAATTTTTTTAACATAACAAATAAATTAGTCCAAAACAAATCTAGAGCTGATTGCATTTCTGATGTCATTCATCATGCAGAACATGTTTTGTAAAATATGTAGAAATATCACTGAATATGTATGTACTGTTATATGTACTGTTCTTGGCTAAATATAAAATCTGCTGTTAAAAACATTTAAAGTTTAGGCCTGTAAATTTCAGGATGCAGATGTGCTATCCAGGCTCAAAGTAAATAAGTGTTTTTATAGTTGATCAATTAAACAAATACATAGTCCAACAATTACTTACATTTTTTAATAACTGAATTTTTAATACAATTTATCAAAATTAAAATTAGTACCAATGATAGTTAAAAGCATTCACATCTGTTTCAGTATTTTTTAAATAATTTCTCAGTCTAGTTTTGCAGTACTTGTTGGCTTTAATTTAGGTTTTCAGTCTTGCCTGTCAAGGGGACTCAGATTACAAAACAAGGTGACAGGTCTGTATTGTAGTTTCTTTGCATGTTAACCAGTTAGATGCTATGTGACATGTATGATTCATTAATATGAAATTTGTAAACCAATTCCCAATATTGAGATGATAATGATTTTAACATAATGAACTCAAGTTTTAATTGTTTCCTCTCTTAGTTATGCATGTAAATAAAATAGCTAAAGTATTGATTTTTATTAGTGTGCTACATTGCAGTTAAATTTAAATAATTAGACATGCAAACATGTTTTGACAATTTATTTAGTTATTTATTGTGGCATCTTTAGATCTTTATACTATATCTGACTTTGTACATTTTAATTTTATTTGAATGTATTTCATGCTTTACTTCAGCATTTATCTTGTTTATTCAAATAAAAAACTGTTAAATTTAAGTTGTAAGTAAATTCCTCCCAAATGTTGTTTAACAAAATTGGAAAAGAGTGAAAAAAGTCAATTTTCAGCTTCTCTGGTTTATCTTTTAGTGCTTTGAACATGCTCCACCCTTTATTTTGGATTCATATGACTGAAGGCCAGTAAAAAATAACTCTCACACTCAAGTAGATGTGAAAGCACTAATCCAGAATAAGCTACTTTTTAATGTTTGAGATATGTAAAAAAAAAATAAAAAATCCTTTTACATTTTATCAAAAGCTGTACTTATTAGGCTTTTATTATCCAATACAAATTTCTGATTTTGCTTGAATCTGGCCTGTACTATTTCCCCCCCTAAGGATTACAAGACTTACAAGTCCAAAACTATGATTGCATGATTTATTTGTCTCATCGCTTTATGTTGAGTGAATATGGTGTCATTTCATCCTCTCCCCTGTTTTCTCCAGGCAGCAATGTCCTCCCAAGATGAAGATCCATCACCTGCCCTTTCTGCTGTGCTGTCTTCTGCATGGTCAGCCGCTTTATCGGCTGCTGTGGCCGTTGCCATGGCTGTGGACGCCAAAGCAGATCTCGCCAGACTTTTGGACGAGTGGGAAGAGATGCGGCAGGGTACCACAGAGCAACTGGTGTCCATCTTAACAAGGTCAGATCCTTTCTTTTTGTGCAGACGTCATCATTTGCAGTTACTTCTTTTTGGAGAAGTAGTAACTGCATGTAAACTATTTTTTTCTACTTTTACTCTTTTATTTTATTGTAGAATATCTGAGATGATTGAACAGGAGACAGAAGAATATTACAAATCAGACCCTGATCCCTTTGACGATCGTCATCCAGGTGTGCACACATTTTCAAACTTTGTGTGCTCTCCGGTCAGTTTTTGTTTAAATGTTATTGAACCTTAAGAACATAGTTAGATATACGTGTCTTTTAAGTGCGTTTAGTCTAAAACACTTTTGATCAGTTGTTGACTTCCTCTTGTGTGTAATCTTTTAGGACGAGCTGACCCAAACTGTATGCTGGGGCAACTGCTGAGGATGCTGTTTTTAAATGATGACTTCACTAATTCGGTAACCTTTACAGTTTGCATGTCTTATTCATTATGTGTGTATTTCTTACTAATGCAATATGTCTATGAAGTGTGCATGTCCAACAAATTAGGGTGTATATATAATATTTTATAATTTAAAATCAAACTAATATCAATCATGTCAGTCTAAAATTTCAAATACAGGCTTCTTCATTTGAGAGGTGTTAGTTAAGGAAATTTGAATTGTTTTTTCTATAATATTTTCCGGTATCTTACAGCTTTTGGACACGTATATCATGAGCAGTCGAGACATTAGTCTCAACACAGCAGCATGTCGCCTCCTTCAGAACATTGTCCCAGGTCTGGACACAGCTGTCGTCTTTGAAGAAAAGGTACTTTTTACATTTATTCCTATTAGATAAAACAGAGTGAAAGAGAAAGTTGGTGAGAGGTTTATCCATGGAGCTAAAGAGGACATTATTTGTACCTTCTGCTTATTGAACTAGTGTAAATATTCTTAAGTCTGACATTGCATTTAAGAAGACCTTTTTGGTACAAAATGCCCACATGCCAGTGCTTTCCTATAAGCCGGGTCCTGTTGAAATTTAAATTATTTCTGCATTTTAATTCTGCTCTAATAGGTGGACATTCATGTTTTTTCCACAGGTTTTTGTTGTCTTAAACTGGAAGTCTGAGCTCTTGTAATTTTTTCTGCCTCTACGCTTACTATCTGAACCAGCATGTTGATGAGATGCCTTACTTGAGGCTGTGAAAGGGAGTCACGTTTATTTGTAATATTAGACTTTACTTTAAAACATTTATTTAAGATGTAAAAGCAATAAGGCAAAAATGTTGTACGTAGGCTGTTTTTATATATTTAAGTAAAACAAAGTCAACATTCATCACACAGAGGACAACATGTTGTTTATGCTGAAATGCATCTTGGGTAGGTAAGGCACACCAGGTGCGACGGCGCTAGCTCTGTACACACAGAACAGTATATATATAAACTTTTTTTTTTTTAATAAAAAAAAAGCTTTGGTAAAGCTAATATTTATATTAGTCAGAATGTAATAGGAGGTATCGCAGAGAGGTTTTTTATTCTAGTCAAAATGTAATTACAGATATCTAAATGAACTAATATTTTTTAGTCATAAATGTTTTTTTAGATATCTGAAGTTCAAGTGTTGTGTGATTATGCCGCACTTACATTTCCGAAAACAAAACAGAAAGTTCTACGTAGCCGATTTTATGTTAAAATGGCTTGTCATATAATGTTCGCCATAACCTACTCACGTCATCGGTTCGCCATCCATTGCGCAGGTAAAAAAAATGGTGAGCTCCGTATTTGAAAAGTGTGATAAAGATGTAATAAAAAAAAAATTGTTTTTACGTATCACAAACAACAACCTTTAGGTTAATAGAAAAAAAAAAGGCCAAAATGTTCAACTAATAATTGTTTCCCTATAAAAAAAACTCCTAGATTTTTGAACAGAACAGACATAAAAACATAGAAAAGATTTTGAAAATATGAAAAACTTTATATGTATGGATAGGTGTCAAGTTGTTGAAAAGATTTTTTGTTGTGAAACTAGTGAAAAAAACAAGAACGTTTGTCTTTCTTACATTTTTATAAGAAAGACTTGAGAGTAAATAGTGCCATTTTTTAACATTTTTATTTAAACTCTAACTGCTCCAAAATGAAGGTATTAAGTTGATTTAAAGGTTGAGGTAAATGCACATCAATCCTGTGAGAAAACCTGTTAGAGATGCAAAAATAATTTATTTTTATTTGATTCAATTTATTGCAAGAAAAGGTAATGTGTTAAATTACAAAATGCAATTTCATGTATCCTTTGTCCTGAAGAAATTATGTGAACTCTTCAGCTTAAAGAGTTGATTTTAATACAGCACAGGGTCTTCAGGTGTTGAGCAAAGAGTAATTATTATTTCTAGCAGTCAAAAAGAAAGAAACATGTCTTTGATGCATTTAAGCAAAACAGTCAGCTGTCAGTTTTGTTCTGTGTGGATTACAGGAAGGTCTGGTTGGGAAGTTGTTCACGTGGGCCCGTGAAGCTGAGCGACCATTATGCATCTATGCCACAGGCCTGCTGGCCAAAGCCATGAGCAACCAGGAAGTGGCCACGAGCCATAAAGAAGAAAACGCTCAGCTGGTGGGTGTCCCACCTCTTATAGAAAAATATGGTTTATTTTTCACTAGCAGTTCATTAGCACCCAACTTCATGAAAAAGCATATTTATTTTGCAATTACTCTGCTCTCCATATCCAGGTACCCATGATGATCAAACGTCTACACGAGTTGCAGTCTGCAGAGCACACAAGTTGCTTCAGTCCCACCCACACTGCCCAGAATTTACCTCAAGACTCTCAGGATGAAGCTCCCCATATGTCGGGTGCCACAAAACATCAGCAAATCCAGACAGATTTTTCTGAGGAGGAGACAGAAGAAAAAAATGTTGCAGAGAGCAGCAGGTCGATTTCAAAGGGCAAATCTTTGGCCCAGAGAAACAGTGGTGGTAGCAGCAGCTCAGCTCGCCTTCTTCCAAGTTTTGTGTACCAAGCTAGCCCACATCCGACTTCGAAGGAGAAGGACGACACTCAGGGAGGAGAGGAAGGAGGAGGAGGGACGAAACAAGTTGAGAATGGGAGGAAGACTAAACAGAAAGTCCAGTTTACTACGTCCGCCAGCGGGACTGAGGACGAGGCCGAGGTGACTGCTATCAGCGAGAAGCCAAGCGGCAGCTCATCGTGGTCTGAGATGAGCTCCATTCTGATTGGCTCAGAGTACCAATTGTCGCCGTTGAGCCCAACCATGGAGCAGAGGCTTATCCTGCAGTATTTGACACCACTCGGAGATTACCAGGAGGTAAGAGTGGTGATGTGATGCTCAAACAAGAGATTAGGGGTAGAAAATATGAAGAACACAGAATAGTTTTTTAAAATCTGTTGCACATAATAGTACTCTAACAAACAGCAGAACTGGTATAACAATTGATAACTTCGCTATTTTGGCTTCTTATGTTAGCAGAATCTTATGTTAAAGCTGATGGAAATTAAACACAATTGTGAGTTTTCTGATATGTGTAAATATTATTGAAAAGAACTGTTGATCACTCTGTATCAACTCAATACAGAGTTTACAGTATGTAAAATTTTTTATGCATTAAAATATAAAGTTGTTGAAGCATTCTTTAAAAAATATTTTAAAACAATTTGGCATCTTTTGGCACATTTGTCTTTTTAGACAGTTAAGTTTGTGAAACTAGTCTGCAATTTAAATAATCTTTTTGATTTCTGCAGCTGCTTGCAATCTTTATGAAACTGGATACTCGTTCGCTGATCATGAACTACATCGACCTCAGGAAGACCAAAAATGTTCAGCTTACATTTGATGCCCTGTTGGTGAGATCATTTTCAAAAACACAGTGATGCAGTTTTTTTTTTTTTTTTTATAAATCCAACAGGCTTTGACATAGTTTTGTCATTTTGTGTTTAATTTTGTTACTTTTTATCTACAGTGTTAATGTCTTTGTTTATGTTTTAGAAGTTTATTTTAAAAACAGGCCAAGAAAAGTACTTCTTAGTATAAAGAAAATGCCAAAGTCTACCCCAAATGAAAATTGTTTTGCTAATGTAATTTAATAAAAAAAAAATAATAATAATATTTTTGGACCTGGAATATCAAAGTTAGGTATCATTTAGCCATCAGCCCCCTCCCCACTAAAGAGGGCGTCTGTCTGTCTGTGGAAGATAATTTCTACTTCTGTGGGTGGGGCTCGCTGTGTGGAGTTGCTCAGTACTGAGGAACACCTGGAGATTCACATTAGTGGCCATCAAAGCTTGAAAGCTTGACTGATCAAGATTTAAACACAGATGGAAAAAAAATATTGATTTTTTTTCAATGAGTTTTGTTTGTTGCTTTTTACATTTTCTGGAATAGACAAAAAAATCTACAGACATTTTAGAATAAATCTCTGTAAATAGTTTTACTGATATTTTTAAAAATGTAGTGACCATCAATCTCCTGTTGTATAGTAAATTACTGGTAAAATTTGTAAAGCTGATTTTTTTGCATGACAAGCCATGGTTATATAACATGAATAAAGAAAGCATAACTAGTTGATTTAGTTTGTCTGAACAACTTGAATTCTTTTTAAAATATTTTTATCATTGCTGTTGCTTGTTGAGAGAGAGAGATGAATAATATCTGGAAATAAAGAACAAAAATTACACCACAGGAAATACATTGGAGACCTGTAAATGTGTAAGTTAGTGAATCTATAAATAAATGTTTTTTTTTCCTTCTCTTTTCAGTATCTCGCCTCACTTCTCCTTCATAAGAAGTTTGCGTCTGAGTTCATTGCTCATGGAGGAGTACAGAAACTCCTGGAGATCCCGAGACCATCCATGGCAGCGACAGCCGTTTCTCTCTGCCTCTACTACCTGGCGTACAATCAGGATGCAATGGAGAGGGTACAGTGAACATGAGCACCACATATGTTGACATGCAAGTCTGAAGGAAATCTTTAAATATTAGTTTTCAGCAAAATACTAGGCAGTTTAAAAGAAATTAGATTTGATGTGATTATTTTTTTAAGATATTGGGATAATGTTTTTTTCTTGGTTGATCGTCCCCTTCTTACCACCTTGTTCTTCGTTTTCCCTCTAGGTGTGCATGTTCCCAGGGGATGTGCTGACAGACCTGGTGTCCTACGCTCTGTGGTTGTTGGAGTCTTCCCATGCTTCAGGCATCTGCCACGCCACCATGTTTTTCTCCATTTCTTTTTCATTCAGGGTGGTGTTGCAGCTCTTTGACCAGCTGGATGGTCTACGCAGGCTGGTCAATCTGGTTAGTACTAAATCATACATGTTGTTTTTCTGATGGTGCAGTTGTTTCTTTTTAACTTTGCAAAGATGGAATTGTTTACACATAGCTACATAAAAGTAATTAAAGCAGTGTTGTGATGATGAGTATTTTCTTGCCACAATGATGATATATATTTGAAGATTTTTTTTCCTTTTCTTTCACATACAAAGACTACAATCATATCGGTCCCTAATAAGCTGAGTCCTAGATTATAAAATATTACCTTTGCAGAATAGTATGATCTTTTGAGATTAATATATACCCAAAGCATCCCAAAAACAGCTCAATTTTTAAAGCTGTATAGTTTAATTACTAGAAAGTATATCCCTTAGACTCATTTTCTTTGTTTTCAGACTTTATTTTGTATTTAATAAAGTAGATTTATTTGTCAGTCAATGTAAGTGACTTTTTCTGAATTAATACACTATCTGACTAAAATTCCTGTGGAATTTCAGAATCATGTTTTTTTTTTTTTAATTCTTTCTGACACTCTGAAACTGAAACCTCCTTTTCCTTTAGTAACTTTCTTTCTCCCTGTAGATCAGCACTTTGGAGATTCTCAATGCAGACAACGATGCACCACTGATGAATGAAGACCAGGTGTTCTCCAACAGACAGACTGCTAAGCACACTTGCATGGCGTTGCGCAGGTATGGTGATATTAAATGCACATTCAGATAAAAACAATAATGTTATTGAGAATAAGTGAAATTGGATATATCTGTGTTTCAGAGTAAAACCTTTTTTCTGCTGTGTCTATTCATTCAGCCTGCATCAATGTATTGTACCATGCATTGAATACATAAGACATAAGAAACTTTATTGTCATTCACATCACATGTGGTACATGGGGTGTATACTGTTGTATCATCAATCTGGTTTTGAAGGTACTTTGAGGCTCACCTGGCAGTGAAGACAGAACAGATGAAACAGTCTTTGCATACTTCAGAAAGCGGCACCATCATTCCTCAGCAGCCACCTTACAAGGTACAGTTTCTTCAGTGTAAACTAGCAGTTTGTCATTAAATCCAAAATGAAAGACGGTAATTTTCCGTCTGTTTACGTATTAATGAGTTCTCTGCTCTTTAATATAATGGCATGCTGCATTATATTAACACATCTGTTGTTTGCAACATATGGGTGTGATTAGATCCCTCAGGCAGATATTTGTGCCATGTTTGAATTAGGATATTTCAACATGAATATGCCTATTTTTTTGTTTCTGTCATGATAACTTATTTTTTTTAATTCCATTTTTTATGAGGTGCCTTGAACTTTTTTAAATCTTAAGTACATCTCAGCACATTGTGATTTTATGTTTACATTCATAATTCACTGTTTCCAGGCATATGCAAATACCAGAGAGCAAATAATTGAGATGATGGAGTTTCTCATCGAGTGTGGACCTCCTGAGGGCCCCTGGGAGCCAGTTCAAGTCTTCTACAAGTTGTCCTGTATTCCTTTAATGCTGCAGCTCATATCTGCAGCCTGTGACTGGAAGACCTACTATGGCAGGTAATCTGACTCGCCGGTAGGAATAATGTGAGCTGAGACGAGTTTTAAGAAAAAGAGATATAGCAGCAAAATATAAAATTTCAGCAACTAAGGAACTGCCTTCTTCTTTTCTTTCCTTTCTTTCATCTGGATGTGTTTTTCTCTCCAGGAGCGACATAGTTCGCTTTGCTTTGGACATCCTGGCTATCCTGACAGTTGTTCCTAAAGTCCAGTTAGTACTGGCTGATACCGTGGAAGTTATCGATGAAAACAGGTCCACTGTTCCCACTGTAGGTCTGTAAAACGACTCTTTGTTAACACCGATTTTAGACAAGAGAGGTTCAGGGATTTTCATCTCATTTTTATGTGCCTCTCTGTGTATTGTGTGTTTTTGTGTAGGTATGAGCATCATTCTGGGTGTTGCTGAAGGTGAAGTGTTTCCCAATGATGCTGAGATTCAGAAGTCTGCTTTGCAAGTAAGCTTGGCTCACTGAATTTTTCTATTTGTTCACTGCTTAAGCTAAAATTAATTATGCTGAATCTTTTTATTCTTGAGAACTTGTCATGCAACTTTCAGAGACAGCCCTAGTTTGGATGAAAATGATAGCTATGACTTTTTTATTATTATTACTATTTTTAAGTCTTTTATTTATTATTTTTTATTTTTAAAGATATAAAACATATCTAACTTCACATTGTCTTGCCCAGGTTAAACTTTAGAATCATGTCAGTAAGCATCAGCTCCTGCAGCTGTTTTAGTTGTTTGTTTTCTCCCACTCTGATCATGTCCTTCATGTTTACCTCAGGTCATAATAAACTGTGTGTGCGCTCCGGACCAGAGCCTCAGTGCTTTTGTTGTCGCACCCCTCAGACAGCCTTTGCACCCTCAGCAGCCCCCTCCCACCCACAACAGGGTGCTGGCCCACATGTGGCAAGTAGTGCAGAATAATAACGGCATAAAGGTAGGCAGTCTCAAAACATTTGCATCAAAATGCCTGTGTTTGTTTTGATGAAACTATATGCCCTCCATATTTTGTCAAATAGAATTCCTCATCATTCCAGAGATCATACTTTGCCCCTCTTCTGGCTGCAGGTGCTCCTGTCTTTGCTGTCGGTGAAGGTTCCCATCACAGATGCAGACCTGATCCGAGGTCTGGCCTGTAAGGCTCTGGTTGGACTCTCTCGTAGCTCCGCCATCAGACAGATCATCAGCAAGTTGCCCCTGTTCGCCAGCGGTCACATTCAGCAGGTGACAAAAGACTTTCAATCAAAACTCCTATCAAAAAAATTCTGTGGTTTAAAAACTTAAAAGATTTCATATTTAATACAAAAAACTTAAACAATTCTCAGCAAAATTACACAATTCTTGTTTTTTTTTTGTTTGTTTGCTATCTCTGCAAATGTATTCCATGTTGCAAACTTCTACAGATTTTTCTCACATGACCAAAAATAAATTGCTAAAGTCTTTCCTCATCTTGTTTTGTGGAAATTTAAAAGAAAATTGTAACTTTTTTTAAACTTGTTTTATTTTCTTAAATGTAAATTTTAATAGATAATGTGGGATTTTTCACTCAAAATACTACTTTGTTTTTCAAAGGTTATCAGAAAAAAAAATCTCGTTATGATAGAAAATTTTATTAGAGTTTTGAGGCAAAGTCATTCATGTTTTTGTTTTCTCCTTCCCAGCTCATGAAGGAGCCGGTGCTGCAGGACAAACGGAGCGAACATGTTAACTTCTGTCGGTACGCTGCCAAACTGACGGAGCGAGTGTCTGGAAAGCCCCTCATCATGGGCGCGGAGGTCTCGCTGTCTCGCCTGCAGAAAGCCAACGTTGTCGCTCAGACTCGCATCATGTTTTCTGAGAAGGAATTGCTCATTTTGATTAGGAACCACCTTGTTGCTAAAGGACTACACGACACAGCAAATACCCTGGTTAAAGAGGCAAACCTACCTGCAGCATCTCTCTTTCCAAACTCCGCCTCCTCAGGTGTCACCCCTACATCCTCCACCTCCAAATCTAGGACTTGTCGGTTTGCTGGTGGTGTTGCAGCTCGTGTTTCTGCCAATATTGGGCCCTCTCCCTTATCCTCAGGTAATTCAGCCCCCTCTACCCCCTCCGCTTCTCGTTCTTCTGCCATTCCTCACTCGTCAGGTTCATTGGTGTCTACCTCACCGGCTCCCAATACTCCTCCTCATCCTGGGCAAAGCTCGCATCTTGTTGGGCGAATTTTGTTCTCTCGGGAACGACCAGCAGCCAGCTGCAGCTCAGGGAAAAAACTGCGTGCACTTAGACAGAAGTCTGACCATGGTGCTTTCATACAGGTTAGTCGTACTTTTTGTTTCAATTCATAAAAACTCCTGCAATGTGCTAATGATAATTACATGACTGTAATGCCAGATTTTCCATTAAATCAATTGTGCTAATTTTTGAATAATATGGTAGACATCTGACAATTGAGTTATTTTTGCTCTTCAATAATAGAGATGACAGTAATTTTTCAAGCCTTGCAAGAAAAATTCTTTATTTTTCTTTTCTGTCTTATTCTTGAACCTTTGCTTATTGAAATTAATGCAATACTGTAAATCTGTTAAATAATAAAACACTGCCCTTTAGGTCACAATGTGTGGAAAAATTCTGACAACTTTACAGGTAACCATTAACTTTTCCCTCCATTTTAGAATGTTCAACTGCACAGAAAAATTTTGTGCAGAGCTGGAAGAAAATATTGTCAGCAACTGTTAACTTACTGAAGGAGTAAACAGCACTTAAAATGATACATCCCACAATAAATGAAGCAGCCACTGGAAAAAAAATCTGAAATATTCATCCTTCTCAATATATACATGCCATGAGATTGAGAGATTGGTGCACAAACACCATTGGGAAGATTTCTTTGTAAAATGTATTAGTTTTCTATGAATTGTGAATAGAAATTTCACTTTATATTTCTTGTAGCAAATAACATTTTTCTAAAGATAAAATTACTAGTTATTTTCAGTGGCCAGTTACCTTGCAAAACTGGTGAACTAGCAACTGTTGCTAAAGAACACTGATTTCATAAACCTTTCTTTCTTTGAAACAGACCCCAGCTATGAAAAAGCAGCTGGAGCGCCACTTGCCTTCTCCGCCGACCCTTGACAGCATCATCACAGAGTACCTGAGAGAACAACACGCCCGCTGTTCGAATCCCGTCACCACCTGTCCACCTTTTTCCCTTTTCAACCCTCACCGCTGCCCAGAGTCCAAACAGAGGCGACAGGCGTCACCCAATTTCTCCGCCCGTCTGGGGAGCAGGATGCTATATCCGAAGTACCGGGGTGTGGACAGAGGAAGTCTGGATAGACAGCTAATATTCAGCAGGTAACAAACAGCAGCTATGTCTTTTTAAAAGCTCTAAACCAAGCTTAATCTTTCCTCTTTGACTCTGTTTCCTCTTGTTTTCCTCCTCAGGTTTCGCCCCGTGTCAGTTTTCCGTGAAAACAATGGAGGTGATAGCAGTTTTACCTGTTGTGCCTTTTCGGCCCGCGAGCGCTTCCTGATGCTGGGAACGTGCTCCGGTCACCTCAAGCTTTACAACATCTTCTCCGGAGAGGAGGCAGCCGACTACACCTGCCACGGATCGGCCATCTCTCACATCGAGCCTTCCCGGGTAGAAAAACGAGTTTTAAATCTTAAGTTTGATTAGTTGGGTCCAAAACATACTGAGAACAGTTTGGCATTTAGAGAAAAAGCAGCTTAGGTTTAAGAAAATGGTTTGATTTCAAACCATTTGCTTATAATGAAGCGTTAATAATAAACAACGTGAGTTGTTTAACTTATGCAGACTAGCTTTTGGATTACTTCTATTTATTTATAAACATTTTTTGTTTGAAATTGATCCTTTTTTCCCATTTCACAGGATGGTAACTTTGTTCTTACCTCTGCTTCGTGGAGCGTCCCCCTGTCAGCTCTCTGGAGTATGGACAACGTCTTTACCATGAAGTAAAAATGATTACACATCGTGGTTTTCACTTTAATCAACGGTAATAATACATTATATCATGCATTGTTAAATATCACATATGTCATCTGTCCTCAGGAACTCCTTTGGAGAAGATCATTACGTTGAGTTCAGCAAACTCTGTCAGGACAGAGTAATTGGCACTAAGGACCAGGTTGCACATGTACGTATCACATTTACTCTTTGTTGGTGCTCACTATGTATATAAGAAATATTTATACCTTTAGAGTTTTGGATGATTTTTAAATGTCATAATTTGTAAGGTAGTTAACTGAGGTTAAACTACATGAAACCGTTCATTTTAATACATCAGGCACTTTTGTAATCTAGTGAAATCATTATAAAGTATTCTGATCCATTGAGGGATTTCTAATGAAAAGCAATTTATTTCAGATAAACACTAAAATAGACAAATAACTTAATGATTATAAAACAATCAACTGGAGCTGCTTTTCTTAATTCATCATTGTAATGGTCATACTAAGACCTATAAGGCAATGATTTAATTAAGAGAAAAATAACTGTAATGCAAATTTTTATCTTCAGTTACTGACTTAAATGGGAAGGTTTCATGATGTCATGTCGTTATTTATTTGTGACTCTGTGAACAATATCATATTGTGTGTGTGTGTTTTTTTTTTAACATCATCTTATCTTTTGTTTTGTTTTATCTTTCTTTCTGTCTGTCTGTCTGTCTTTGTTTCTTTCTTTCTTTCTTTTTTTTCTTTATTAGATTTACGACATACAGACAGGTCAGGAGGTCCTGACCCTGAACAACCCCGCATTGGCCAACAATTACAAGAGGAACTGCGCCACCTTCAACCCCACTGATGACCTGGTGTTAAACGATGGGGTGCTGTGGGATGTGCGAGCGTCACGGGCCATCCACAAGTTCGACAAGTTCAACATGAACCTCAGTGGGGTTTTCCATCCAAACGGCCTGGAGGTCATCATAAACACTGAGATTGTATCCTTTCTAAATGTAATAACCATTGGAGGTGAGCCCCTTGGAAACTGAAAGGAAAAAGAAATGTTGTTTGCTGTCCTCCTTGGTACAACTACTGTATAAGGTTGACATTGGTTTCAAGCATCAGCGCAGTCCTTAGCAATGAGTCCTAAGCAAAGAGAGCTGAAACGTTCTTTACAGAGTGAATAAAAAGCAGATTTGTGCTTTTTTTGTCACTAATGTACAAAAGTCAGGTGTCCTTATTCTTCCCCTGTTAGTCAATATAATTTTCTTCCGCTATTGTCTTTGTGCCATTTCTGAGTGAAGTTTAGGTCACTCACACAGAACTGGATGCTGATAACTTCCTTTCACCTTGAAAACAAAAGGGGAAAATTATGTGTGGTTTTATGTTAATGTCCAGCGAGAACCTTTGGTGATGTGGAAAAATAATTTTAATCCTTAATATTTTTCTTGCAGCTTTGCACACATTTTTCTTCCCCATCGATTGCTAAACTTTTTGCAAAGAGATGACCCTTAATAACATTTTATTTCCTGTGAGATCAATGTTTTATAGTTGTTGGGTTTGCTGTTGTTATCGTTGCCTTGACTGCAGGTTTCAGTGGGACCTGAGGACCTTCCACCTGCTGCACACTGCTCCTGCTCTGGATCAGTGCCGGGTGGTTTTTAACAGCAATGGCACCATCATGTATGGAGGTATGGGTCTGACTCTCTTAATTTGGCTGTACATAACACTTCATGTTATGACTGATCTCCCTTCTCTTAAACAGCGATGCTGCAAGCTGATGATGAGCATGATGTCATGGATCAGCAGGTGACGAGTCCCTTCGGCTCATCTTTCAGAACATTTGATGCCACGGACTACAGGCCTATTGGTTGGTTGACTTTACCTTATTCTGTAATGTCTCAAATTGGTTTTACTTCCTGTTTTTACAGTTTCGAAAAACCTGTGCAACAATTATTTGATATCTGTCTCATCGGTGTCTTCGTAACAATAAAATTTGAGGCTTTAAATATTATAAAATAAAAAATAATCCCCTTGTTATTTATTCAACTTGGTTTGTAATATCTTTGTGATGCCTTTGTGTGTTAGTGGTTGCTGAAAGTAACTGACCTCCTGCTTCAGATTGTGACATTTGGTTTTGATTTAATTTTGAACAGCCACACTGGATGTGAAGAGGAACATCTTTGACCTGTGCACTGATACCAAAGACCACTACCTGGCTGTCATAGAGGTACTTAATTAGATTTTTTTATTTTTTTTTATTTCATCTTATTGGTGTTTATTTGGGTGTAGTTTATGTTCAGGTTGTTCTGTTTATTTTTTATATAACAAAGGTAACAGTAAAGCGGATCTGTACATAGAGAATTTTAACTGATTGCAAATCAAAATGATAATGACAATACTCTGCTTTTTCACTATTACTGTAGGAGATTGTTAGGATTTTTTACTACTGGTGCTCTTTGTATAATGAAGTTTTTGCACATTTTCTCTGTAGAACCAGGATGCGGTGACCATAGATACTGTGTGTCGCCTTTATGAAGTTGGACGACAGAAATTAGCAGAAGAAGGAGATGATGATGATCAAGTAAGATTCATAAAATTTGAAAGAAACTTTATTTTCTTCTATAGTCTTTCTTGACATTTTTTCTTGGTTAATTAATTTTTTTATGCATTTTTTATATTTATTTTTGCAGTTCTTGTCAGAATTTTTGGTTTGAGTGATCAGCATAGATGTTAATACAGAGCTGCTCATCAATCTGACATCTAATATGCCTTAAATTGAGATTTGAATAGTTTCTTTACTGCATTTCTGTGTTTTCCAGGATGAAGATCAGAATAATGATTCCTCAGACACAGAGGATGATGACGATGATGATGACGATGATGACATGGATATAGAGCCCCTCATTGAAGAACTTGTAAATGAAGAACAGGAGGACCAGGAGCAAGCTAACTTGCCTGTAGATGACGCGGTATCTGATCATTTCATATTTTCACATCTGATTTATTTTTTTCTTAATAAACATGTCAAAAGTGGACAGAGATATAAGAAATTTATAAGAAGCTGATTAAAAAAATATATAGTTTTAACTTAATTAACATGTACACATGTTTTCATACTATTATTACCACTGCTAATTCATTTGATGGTTTTCTCAAGATTGTAGTGATATGGATAAATTCAATTCCATCTAGCAGAGTTACATTGATGGAATATAGAAAATTAATATTTAGACAGTATGGTGTTGGTTCCTAAATTTTGCTTTTTGTTTTTCTTTAGATTGAGGTTCTTCGTGGTAGTACCAGTGGTGACGATGGTGATGATGATGATACTGAACATGACTCTGAAACGTTAGACCATGGAGGATCATGTAAGTAATGGTGCCCATCTGTTGTTAAATTAACCTGAATACAGTAGTTTTTAATTATAAATAGCACTTGTTCTAAAAATGTGCACATCCTATCATCTATGTACACTTGAAGATAGGAGTTTGGGTGTAGTTGAAAAAGATCGCTAAGAACTTTAGACTTTGTGAAATGTATAAGACAAATTAAATTAATTACAATTTAATAAACCCATATGCTTTATAAAAATTAGCTACAAATACCACTTCTGGTATATATATACACACACACCGGTGTATATATATTTTAATTAGTATGTTGTTTTATTTACAGTGTATATAATTAAAATGTATGTGATAAGACATCTTTAATTCAGGCATCTAATTATGCACTTTTTAAAAATTGTATTCCATTCAACTTGTTTGTATAGCACAGACCCACCACGAGTATGAAATTGACTATATATTTATGCAGAGATACATAGTCAGTTTCATAGCCCCATTTTAAATTCTATTTTTGCATTTTTAGTGAGCCCAGGTAAATATCTTGTAATTGTGAGAAATAAAAGAAAAAAATTGTTTAACTGTTTTAAACAAAAACAGTTAAACAGTTATGTTTTTTCTCAATTGAAAATTGAAGTTGATAAAGTTATCTCACATATTGTAGCAAGAATGTAGGAGACAACATAATGAAAGTAAAGCCTGATATTGATACATTTTATGTACCTTTTATTCCGACTCCATCAGTAGAGTTTTGTATAATTTACATGTCCAGCTTTTGCGTTTCTTATGTTTCCTTGTTTTATCAGAGAAATTAGTTAATATTTTAAAAGGTCCATTTAGAGTATTGTTATGACATGATACAATGGGATAATCGTTGTATAGAAAATGATTGGTGAGGCATGAAAATAATCCAAATCTATTGTTCTAAACTTTTTTTTTTTCAATTATAATTTTAAATGAATTATGCTTACATATGTTGCCTGTTTTGTGTTGTCATGTTTCAGGGTTTGGAGAAGAATCAGATGATGACGACCCTGACATGTTTGGATCCTTGCCTGACTTATGGTTTTAATGATGTAAGAGTAGACGCTCCACCCTGTGAATCCCTCTTAGAGAAAATGCCAGAAAAATGGTAGCAAAAATTTAAAGTTTTCATAAAAGGATCTTGACTGACCGTTCATTTTCCATTTCTTGTCCCTATTGGAGTGATTTTAAAAGATTTGGAAATATATATATATTGCTTTTTTGGCTTTTTCCATTGGCTGAAGATATAGCACATACATTTTTTTCACCTCTAATTTCTACCAATATATGCAGCAAAACCACAAATAGACCCAGTTATGAGAGCCTGGGGAGAAAGTACAAAATTGGGAATAAATTACAAAAAAAAATTTCGAGAAATTTATATTTTTCACCTTTTTGATTTAAGCATTGTTTTATTGAATAGTAGCTGAAGAGCACTTTTTTTTAAATTAAAAATTACCTGCAGAAATTTCCTGATTTGCCAGGAAACAAAACATATTGATCCTGATGTCATCAGCTGATATAAAAATAATCTTATGTGCACATAAAAAGTGTATTTTCTCAAAGATGTGCCTCACTTGGGTGTTTGTTGATGTTTTATTCAAAACATCAACAAAAATAATTTGAAGCGCTTTCATGCCCTCTGTCTATGCAGGAAATGTGTTCATGTGGGCAAAAATCAGAAATTTTAATATGTACCAGTGAAGCTAGAGGTAGGATCCTAAAAGTGTGAAAGCTAATGCTTGTCACTCAGAGAAAAATATTTGATAGAGAAAGATAAATTAAGTCTCTCTCTAGATAATTTTGATGATAAAGATACAGTGTTGATCCTTATGGTAATCTAATGGTTAAAAATATGTAATTACTGTTAACTTTTTCTTGATGGGGAACTTTCTAAGAAACCAAATATTACCTCTACCACATTTCCGTTCTTATTTATTCTAACAATTGGAAAATGTTTCAGTAAGCTACTTGACCCAATTTCTCCAACAGATGGCAGTGCATCCCACGCTTGAGTTGAGAAAAATATTTTCTAACCCAGTACATTTCACGGTTTATTGTTTTTTAAATACTGTTTAATTTTAAGTTAGTGTTTTATTGTTTTGTAGGTTTTCCAAGGCTAGGCTTAGTAATTTTTTCTTTTAATTAATTATTTATTTTGGTGTGTCTTTGTTGAATTTTACATTTAAGTAAAAATTACGCTGTTTTTTATTTTGTTTTTGCTTTTTTCTCTCATACCCCTCAGGTAACTGGAAACAATAAGCATATGAGTGTAAAACCGATCAAGCTGGTTAGATGGCTACAAGTCTGCAAATGTTTTTTTATATATTTAATTTGAACAAAAATTATTCTGAGGTCACATATGTGATTGTGTTGTCTCCAGCAGAATGTCTGTTTTGTTATTTATGAGCCAAATTTATTTTTGATATTATCAGAAGATAATGTTGCTGGCAAAAGAAAATAACTTTACAGTCTTTTACACTTTTACAAAGACTGAAAAAAATGTCAAATAATTCAAATGCTTCCTTACTTAAAGGAATTCACTTTAAAACAATGTTACAGTCAGTTATCATTTGGTTTGAGGCTGGCTGACGTCACTTGGAGTTGTGTTCGTATAGTTTTATATGACACTCTTGTTTTCCGCATTAAACAATCTTTTTACTTTTGTACCCATACTTTCAATTGACCTTTTGTGGGAGGATAAAAAGTACAAAAACTGTCATGATTACGGGTCTGTAAGAGTGCCAGTAGTTTACACATATTTAAGTCGGCATAGGACTATAATGTGATTTAAAATATGCAAATCCTTGAAACCTTTTGTACTGTTTTCAATCTGTTGTGTTCAACTTGTGAAACTGCATAAAACAATTAGCAATAACATGGGAGGATTCTGGATCATTTGTTTTTTATCAATATTTTCATGATCTTTATTAATTGGGACAAATTGTTGCGGATTCACAGCTGCAGTTAGCAAATGGCAATTCTGATCTTCTCTCTCTTTCTATATATATATATTTTAAGTCTGGTTTCTGACTGAATGAATGTAGAGTATAGTGATGCCTCAGAGCATTTTTATCACTGGTGACTTGAATTGATGGTTTAAAATTTGGTTTGAAAATCTTGATCCAAATTAGAGCCTGTATAATCGTTTATGCTTGATAAAAATCTGTAAATTAGTTGGATATATATGTGTATTTACATCTACTGTTTGGTTCTTTGTAAACTAAAAGCTATTCTATGCAACTTATTGTTATACTGGCATGGTCTAAATTTATGATTTTTGTGGTGAGGCATTTATTTATTTATTTTTTGCCCATAATAAATCCAACCTTTGTAATACACATTTGCAATCACTTTCCTATATGTAGGATCACCTGATGATTGATGGGAAACATTTTTCTGGAAAATGTGTTGGAATCTTTGCTTTGTGATTAGTCACTTATTTGAATGTTTACTAGGGTTAAGTAAGCAGCATATGACTATATGTTTTTTTTTATTAACACAGTTTTATAGATATAGAAAAGAAAATCCTGATATAATGTGAAATAAAAATGTGTAGTTTTATTGAAGTGCAGGTAAAATGATTAATGTGCTTTCGTTTTCAGATCACCAGTGTATCATCTGGTTAGAACTATGTTGACGTGACGAGGGAGGTGATGTGGATCAAAGTTTGTGTTAAAAGTTAGCTGCAAACATGCAATGTAAAAGTAAAGAAATAGAAACAGCAAATTAATTGCATTTTTTCAGCGCTGGCATTGAAACAATTGTAGCATATTTTTACTCAAAGTCTATTCCCTGAGAGCAAGGATCTGCAACCCTTGGCTGAAAATGATAAAAGAACCAACTCATGTTTTTAAATACAGATGCAATAATGGTTCTAATCAAGAGTCTGTTTGCTTGAATGCCTGTGAACACATGCCAAATATGGCCATTTAAAGAGAATTTTATTTTTTATTTTTTAAATAAACACATTTCTGGAATGTTCTTAAAATATCCACACGCCAGCCAGAGAGATATAATTGTCTAATGTTTTAGAAGTTTCTCTCACTAAAAGCTTAAACAGTAGTGTTTTAAAACAATGCTGTATTTTGTTTTATCCTTGATTGTGTAACGTCAAAAACACACATTTCCAATTTCACCTTTTCTGGTGGAGTGAGAAAAGGTCACAACTTGTGGGAACTGACTCAGGGCAGAGATAGCTCAAGAAAGCACAGCATCATCACTAGAGTTCTACCAACCAGTCCTTCACACTTTTCTTAAAAAAAATAAGTTTTTTTTTTAAATTATTTTGTTTTTCTGGGCTATTTTCATTTAATCAACCAATCATACCCAGTTCCCTTACGAATCTCAGTTTTAGTTTCATGTTCCTTTTTTTAGCGTTATTCTTTATGTATTCACTTAAGATTAGTGTGATTGCAAATTATTTATTAATTCTATTAGGGACTAGTGTAAAAGTGTTTCTCAAAATAAGCATATTTTTGAGGAGCAAGTTATAGTTAGACCTCATCAAAAAATTAAATGTACGTAGCCTTTATCAACTGGTAGTCACACTAGTCAAATTGGCTGAATGTAGAAGTTAGACTATTGTTGTTGTCCACTGATTGGGATATGATGACTTTTTGTTCTTTCTTTTTAAATCATCACTGATTTGGAGACATCACCACATCAAATGTTCATTTTGGAGTTCCTCTTTTGTGTTTACAGATGCAAGACACTTTATGAAAACCAAAAGGGAGGATAACAGGTGAGGGTGAGTTTATTCTGACAGACGATCTTTATTTATGGTAAGTCTTGCTTAATGTTTGCATATGTGAGTATTTGTGTTTAACTAATACACATTCAGTGTGGCTTTGATGGATAACAAAAGTCAGTAGTCTTCCCCATCATTGCAGAGGTCATAACATTTATTTGTTATACGTACTTTTTATTATTGATCCTATGTAACATTTTCTGAAGACTGAAATTTTTGGGTTATCTGCAAGCCAAAATCATCAATATTAAAAGAGGTAGACATAGAATAACTCTTAAAATGTTATTCTGTGTAATTAATTGAGGAGCTATGTATTTATATATATATAAAGTGGTAAGAAGGGTCTGTCCAGTGTCCACTAGTTTTACAATAATTCCATGCAGAGATGTCGGTGTGCTGTTCAGGAACATCCACACGGTGGCGCAATTACAAAGCTATTCGTGGAGACTTTCAATAGCAATATGAACACATATTTGTCAATATGCACTGAAAATAATTCACTTGAAACATGAGGAACTATGTCGTGTCACTTTTTAAAGTGATTTCACAGTAAGTCTTTAAAGTCATTACTTCTGACGCTCGTGCGTCATACATTTGAATATTCCATATATTTTAATATGTTTTCAACTCACGTAGCGCGCCCTCGTATGTACCCTCAGCTCACATTTAGGTCGTGAGCTTTCCGAGCCGTCTCCCGGATAGATAAGCAATTTTCACCTGCGTGATGTTATGTGGCAATTTAGCTCGTGTCACGTCACTACAAGAAAACCTTTAATGATCGGTTGCTGTAGCAGACAAACAGTCGCCCGCTCCAACATTAAACTCTCCCTCTCTGGACCGTGTAACGCACTCCAACACGGGCTCCTTCTCTTTCACGAGCCGCTTAAACAGACGGAGCCCGGGCCCAGACGGGAATGCAATTCTTTCTTTTTATTCCCTCTCCGTCTGCACTAGGACAAGTTAAGTAGTTGCAACTCGTTAACGCATGCGTGTACTTAAAAACATGGAATGCATGGGAACTCGGATGCTGCGCTCAATGAGAAGAGGAGTTCTAGCCTATGAGCCTTGACCAAAACCATCAACAAAAACATTTTTACCTGGTAAATTTTGCGCTATTTTTAGTTTCAGTCAGGATTTGTATGTGCTTTCGTCTCTTTAGGCACCCCCACCTGTCTTACCAGCGTTCAGACCGGTGTATAAGTAGTAGCCCACAGATTCCCTTCGCAGTGACGCCTGTTTATCAGATTTCTTTGCCTCGTAGCTGTACTTCAGCAGAGATGGACAAGCACAATGCGCCAAACCCGACGGGATAAAACATCCCTGCTGGTCACTGTCAAAATAACTGAGACACCTTCAACTTCAAGAACCTAAAGAATTCATTTTTTTCTTTGCCTCCCGTCTTCCTGAGGTAAACTTTTCTTCTCCGCGGCTCTCCTCCTGGTTCCCTTCCCCTCTCTGGGTGAAATCACAGCGGGATTTCTATGAAGCGACGCCTCGGGTGACTAGACTTTGTTGGGGATTTTGCTCGCTTTCCAGAGGGACATCATGTGGACTCCCACGGAAGACGAGAAAATCGGTGTTGGTGAGTAAAAAACAAACAAACAAAAACACAGTTCTCTATCAATGTGGCTCTTTATTTTGTAAGCATCTGTTACACAGAGAGGACTGTCAAGTGTTTCCAATCCTGACTCTTTAATAATGTTGGCTGCAGATCTTGCATAACCCCTGTCCTAACTGGAATCTTGAAGAATTTTCTCTTTAGTATTTAAAGAGAAAATATTTAAAAGTGGAATAGTTTTTATACTTTGCTCTGTCTGTATCAGCATATTCAGAATGCAGTAGCTCCTGTACTTTTGATTTTAAGGTTTGCTACAAGAGGTGATGCAAGAATCTTACAGTGGGCTATCTGTCTTAAAAGAGCTGCAGCAGGAGACAGACCAATTTGTAGATCCCAGAAAGCCTGATATAGGTTTTAATATCCAATAAAACTTGATGGAAAAGAAAAAGAGTGATAGGACCAGTGGACTGTACAGTGATCAGTGACCACGGTGAATCAGCAGAGATCTATCCGAGTTTATTGTGCTGTGGTGGAATCACAGTTAATTGTTTCAGAAGACTTTATTAGGAACCATTAGCCACTTATCCACAGCTCAGTTATTCTCTCACACTAAGTAATGTACATAATCCTTGAAAGCAGTCACTGCCATACACTTATGTAATTTTCTTGAATGCCTTTATTATTCTGTGGTCATCACTCAATACATTAATTGCACCTAAAGTAGTTTTGTTATTTGAGCTTGATTAATAAAAACAACAACAACAAAACATTTTAGTCTGTTCTAAATTGTCCTACATTTTAAATAAGCCAGGAATTTCTTTGGATGATAAAATCTTATAATCAGTTGTCAATGGTGTTTTCATTTGGAATTTGCTAAATATCTTTTGGACATTTCCTTCATATACACACTCTGTCCGTTTTATCAGGAACGCCTTGATAAAATTAGTTTGGATCGTTTGTTTTTACTTTGGAACTGACTTAATTGTTTATGATTAATCAAGTTTTTGGAAACATTCTTCAGAAGTTATTTTCCAGACTTATATGAAAACATTACAAATGGATGTGCTACAGATCCTTGATGTAAATCTCCAATTCCACAACACCCCAAAGGTGAGAACTGGGGCTCAGTGAACTTAAGAAGCCAGTTTGAGGTAGTTTGAGCTCTGTGACATAGTGCAGTTTTCCACTGGAAGTTGCCATCAGAAGTGGGGGTTATAAATGGCTGGTCATAGTCAGCAAAGCAACCATGATAAAATGAGGAATAAATATATGTGGTCCAAAGTGTACCCCAAAAAAAAAAGTTCCTCACACCTATACAAAGCCACTGATAGCCTTACCCATTGATAAAAACCAGTATAGAGCTATTCTTTCATGTTATGAGAAAACATTCTGACCATCTTCTGTACTCTATTATCTCTAACACTTTGTGCATGAAGAGATGTCATTCTGTATAACTTGGTTGTTTGTAACAAATCATTATTTGAGCTTCTGTATTCTTGACGCGGTCTCCCCATTTTTCTCTAACAGCAGTAGGGAATTTTCATTCACACAACCGCTGCTCTCTAAACATGGTTTCTCTTTTTTTTTTGGCCATTCTCTGTGAACCCCGGCGATTGTTCTGAGTAGAAATCTCACCTGATCAGCAGTGACATATGTAGACCAGTCCATCTGGCACAAACAACCATGCCAGGTCACTTAAATACCCTTTCTGCCCCATTCTGTTGATCATTTTCAATTTCTTCAAGTTGCCTTTATCGCGTCTTGATACCTATGTAATTGAGTTGCCGGCATGTGATTGGGTGAAGAATTACTTGTGTTAAGATTTAATAGGTCTGCTTAATAAAACATTTTGAAACAGTCCAAACTTGAGACTATTTAGTTCAACCATGTAGCAAATCTCATTTAATGATGATGCCAAGAGACGTTGACTTGTTCACAAAGTTGTTTTCTCAGTCCTGGAGTTGTTGCTGGAATCCTCACGTAATTACATTTTTGTTCCTCTTGATGCTGCTTTGAACTAGAAGTGTTGTTGTGCCTAAAATGTCTGCTGGTCTTTCCAGAGTTCCTCAAGCTTACCAAGTGCCCTAAATCTTTAATTTCTCAACATTCAGTCTTGCATAAGAACTTTGAGTGTCTAAAAAATTGTTTTTAAAGCTTTAAAACATTTATTCATTAATTGGGACCACCCATGCAGCCAAAACCCCTCTGAAAACTGATGTGAACTTAGAGAGTCCAACAAAATTTGCATAAGTGTTTCAAATGAGGCGACAGACTTCCAAACCCCAGAGGTCAGAGATATCGATTGACAGCTGCTCGGACCGTTCCAATTGACAGATTAGGGGGAAACTCTACACCAGTATGGGCTGTGGGAGGAAGCAGGACTCTGCTGACAGGAAGTCAATGTGGGGAATCATGACTCCAACTCTCCGTTAATTGGAAACAAACATTAGCTGAATCTGAATGAGACGTTGTTCCTTCCATTTCCATCTTTCACTTTAGACTTAGTTTTCTGATCATGCGCTATTTATCTACTCTTTTATATCAGCTTAAACGTCGTCATGATTTACATGAAAAAGAAAGCTCAACATCTTTTTTTACTAAAATAATTTCTGCTGCGAGAATTTGTGATAATTTATCGGCAATTTTTTAAAGTGATGTTCAAAGTATTTCCAGTTTTTCTTTGATTACAATCTGTTCTATATCATATGGAAATTATAGCAGATTTTTTTTCTCATTTGTTCTCATTATTCTTTCTTATAAACATCAATAACTAAATAGGTAAACAACAGAGAAGACATCAGGAAGTCTTTACTATCGGCGTTCATATTGGGATCAAACAAACCCTGGAAGGACTCATACTTGGAAACTGGTGTCATTGTTTTCATGCAAGTGTGTTCTGTGGCCTTTGGTAATCTAAGCATTTGTGATTTTTGCAGGATAAGGCTATGCATACCAAGGCAGAGAGAGTGGTAACTCATAGAGGCGTTCCAATGGAGTTGGGATGACTAGTGCCTCGTTGTAGAAAACAGCTATTCAGCTGCATGAATGCAGCTTTGTGGCACCCATAGAGGTTCCTGAATGAAGCTTCACCTCCCCCAGGGCTGCACTGCACACTGCTCAGTTCTCACACTCGACACAGAACTCATACTAACACATGGATGGGTTGAGAGAGAGATGGACATGAGAAGTGACATACTGTTCATCAATTATACCTGCTAAAGGTCTGAAATTACGCATTATAGCAGCTATTGAAATTATGTTACTAAATCTTATTGGCTTCATCTTTGATAATCATCAGAGCAGAGTATTTGCAGAATTAAAAACATAATACCTTATTTACCTCCATTATAAGAAAAAGTTAAGATGTTATTAGAACCAACTCCCCAACTGAGGGGGATTTAAACCCTCACAATATGGCTAAAGCCAGCCAGCTGGGTCACTCCCAGAACCTGCTTGTTATGAGCTGAAACGTTGCCAGCTGCTGGACCGCCGTGTCAGCAAATGACAGATATGCTGAAGAATTTTTACAGGCATGAACCAGCAAACCCAGTGTTTAAACTGGGTCACATTGAAATCAACTGATGTGTAATTTATGTCCCTAGTTTATCTAGTCTGTTTTTGCTCTGACCCATTTATCCTGGACCAACCTTTCAAATTTTTCTCCCTGACTTACTGTAGTGCCCTTTCGGATTTGGAAAGCTCCAGTACTAGACTACAGATGGTGCCATTATTATACTTCTCCCCAGACAATGAGGCGCTCTATCAGACATTTCTCTTATGCAAATAATTTTCTTAGGGTTGGACTTAATTTAGTAAAAATGTTGCTGTATTATGCAGCAGGATGTCATGTTACTTGGTTTGAGTAATGTCCCTAATTGGTCGTCCAGATGTTGGCATGCCCTGGTAAAGATGAATAAAAAGATGTTAAATTGATTTATTGAAGAAATACTGTACTGATAGAGTGAAGCAGATTTTTTATTTAAAAAGTTCTGGCCATGTACTTTAACAAGATTCTTGGGGCTCTTAGAAGAGAATTGGTCCCACAACATCAAAGATCATCCAACATGCTGAGATGAGGTGGCTTTCATATTTTTGTCTTTTGTTTTACTTCAAACCCACCTGGAGTATTTCTTCCCAATCATCGCTGATCTGACCAAGGCAAAACATTTCAGCTGAGACTAGCAAACTCCAAATGTTTGCTAGTTTTACATTTGTGACTACAGAATAGAAAGTCGTTTCACTGCATCATCTACTTTATATGCAGATGGTGTCTAATGTTAGATAGTGACACTAAACCTCTCCTGCCATCCTGCTCACTATGTGTGCTGGCAAGGTAAACATGGATCCTGGACCTCCTAATGGCCAGTGACTACAATAATTGAGCCTCTGTGTTATGTCATATCTTTCTTCCGAGATAACAGAAAGTTGTAGTTTACTAGAAGACCTTAGAAATCACTTGGAGTACCAACAACTGTGCACAAGTAACTTTATTAAAAATATATCTTAAATTAAAGGTTTGAATTTTGTAAAACTTTTCAGTTTGAGATTATTATGTGTTAAAGATTTTTTATTCAGTTCTACCCGTGACAAAAATTATTTTTTGAGTTTGTATGTCTGCCTACGGATGTCTTTGCTAATTATACCGCATGTATAGACTTTGTGTGTTGTATTAAACAGTAATTGTTTCATCTTCCATTTGAAAATGGGAAACAGAATAACTGCTTTTTTGTCTATTTCGCTTTAAGAAAATAAAGCTTTCACAGATGGCTTTAAAGTGTGATTGTTGATGCTCTGCATTTGCAGTATAGCCATTACATTATGAAGATATTGGAGCTATTAGTGTACTGAGCAGGTGTGTGTGTGTGTGTGTGTGTGTGTGAGAGAGAGTTTTCTACAAATCAAATCGTTTTTGATTTTTGAGCTTCATGTCCAAATTGAACTTTAGATTCAGAATTAAGCATTTTCAGTTTTATTGCTGTTATGTTTCACAAAAGATGGGGGCAAGATCTATTTATCTTTTGCCCTATATTAAGTAGGATTAAGGTTTTTATGCTTATTCATGCTCTTTCATCCCAACTTTTATGGAAAAGCTTTGAAACACCCGTTATGATTTTTCGTTTTATCAACAAGATTATTTCTGCTAAAAATAAAATAAAACCATAATCTGCATATAGTGCGCAGTTTTTGCATCCTTTAACAGCCTGCTAATGGAATGAAATTCCGCCTGCTGTGTCACGATAAGCTGAACTGCTTTTGAACTTGAAATTTGTTGAACTGTCACTCTGCGGCATGTTGCTGCGTTTCCTGACTGTTAGTGTTTAGTGACCCAGATTTACACTTTTAATCATTATAAAGTGCTGTTATAAAAGCTTTTCTCTGAGGAGGGAAAATGCTTAATTAGTAAGAGATTCCACATTTCCCCTGATACATAACATAATCAGATGAGTCTTCCATAGTTGAAGCAGAGAGTTTTAGTATGACACAGTTAAAAGTGATGCAAGGCGAGTGTCCCAGACACTTTCGGTCTGATGGTTTGTTAGGTGTTGACAACTACTGCTGAGAATTTCCATAAACTTTGCTGCTGGGGCAACCATATCCATTCATTTGATTTTAATTTTACAGGAAAGGGATATTTAGTTCAGCATTGTTATTGTTTCCTTCAGAGTGTGGAAGAAATATGAAACATGACAGGATCTACATCAAACATCTTTCCTTTGCCTCCTAGGAGCTGCTTATTGTTCTGTTCCTCTTTCCATCTGTTGTTTGCCGCTATGTGATTACGTGCTAGGGATGCGAGACAGTAAGGATCACTTGATGAGTTCAACTGTTGGAGATTCTATTAGTGTTTATCTGTTGAATCCTAATATGTGTTTCTTACTTCAGCAACTGTCTCTGGAAAACCTTATCCTCCTTCATATAGATTGAGTCATTCTATTTTAAAGAAAAAATGTTTGAATAAAATTAGATTTTTTTTCTTAAAGTGAGGTTTTAGATGATATTTGCATACTTATAGACAGCAACTGAGCACTTTTATGAATGCCATGTTGAGCTTGCCTTTTGTGTGGGCACATCTTGGTGATGTGCTGGAGGAGATGCAGATACTCCCATTCTAAATAAAAGTAAGATGAACATAAATATGAAATATTTATGTTGTAAAACTGCAGTTAAAGGCCATTAAATGATGGTGCCCAACGAAAGCATAAACAGACAAATTGCAGCTTCAGCACCTGTAGTAATAAATGAAACAGTTTTTCTAACTTGGATGAGATGCTATGTGCTTTAAATAAAATGTTACTGGAATATTATCTCTTAGTAGAGAGTAACATGAATCAGTGCTGATGTTTCGCTCTTTACATCTTTACCTTCAGTCAGTTCAGTGAGTCTTCCAACTGCTTCATTAGGACACTATCCGAATATCTTCAATGAAACTGAAATACAATTCTTATAACAAAAATATATTTTAAATAGTAGCAGTATTAAATTATATTTCTTATAAAAATGCTATCAATTATGAACATTGCATTTATTTCATATCCAAAATGTAAAACATTTGTTGCTGCAGAAAGTCATCAAATCAACTGATGTTTTGAATAAATGTTTTTGCTGCATCTCTTAAGTCAGCAGAGACACAGGAAGATACTAGAAAGGTCACATATGAAGGCATATCTGTTGGTCTTTCAGGCTGCAGGACGGGGAGCGAGTGCAAAACTTCAAGCCGTTTACAGGAAGGCCAAACAATGTACAGCAACTTTGCTCGGTTTTATCCTTTTGATCTGTCAATCCTTGTCAGTGCTGGATTTGGAGATGTTGGTAGTTTTTTGATCAGCTCATATTCAGGGTGAGGTTCTGAGTCTTCCAGTATTTACAACTGGAGACAAGCATTTCTGTAGCATTGTCTGCCCTAGCCATACTAAACTATAATGTCAGATTCTAAAGACAGATCTTGACTGCGCTCACACACACGCACACACACAGCATGACTTTGTCTCTGCTCCCAATGAGTGTAATTAATGACTGCTCGTGGCAAGAAGACTAGAAATAATATTTTGAGTGCTGTTCTTATTTTGTCTTATGTTATAGCTCTTAAAGGGAAATCCATGTCTCTTTCTGTGAGTACATCTACATTGTACTACTGAGCTGGTCTTGACAGTCTTTAAACCACACTCAAGACAGGTAATTGTACTGGGATAATGTATTTCACTGACTCGAAAAAATATCTCTTTTATTAGCAAGTAAAAAATGTGAACGATTTCACTTATGCAATCTGAGATTCTGGCTGCTATCCATGGTGCTGAAACTTATCTAACCAATGTTGTAGATGAGGAGAGCGCTTTTCCCTTTTGATCTTTGCCTTCAGTTTTTATGTTCTTTACCCCTCTTGCTTAAATTACCATGTCATGAGGATGCAGCAGGATTTTCACATGAATCACAAAGTGTCTTGGTCTGTATCATGTAATTCCAGCCGCTCCACTCATTCACAATCTGTAGGGGAAAAACTGAGACCACAATCAACCTAAAGCATTCACTGTTTTCCCACATCAGAGTGAGCAAGTAGGGCAAAACACCAAAGGCAAGAGACTCGAGAGGATTATGTGCAGAGCAGCTGGACTTCAGAGCTTAATGAACCTTGGTGATGGGTGGCGGCGTCCTGTAATTGCTTTACTTTATGATGATAAAATTATTTACACATCTGTGAAATACTGCAAACCTTGTTACCGATCCAAGTTGATGTCAGTGTAAGTGGTTCTTTGCATTAACACCACAGTGTTGATCTCTGTAATATATGGGTGGATTTTGCTGGTTGCGCACTTGCTTGGGGACACACTGTGTCCCTCTCATGAAAAGTAAATAGACCTCTTCTATATTCCCTCTCATACTAATATTTTATTGCATGTTGATTCAAAGAAATCCAACATATACCAAAAACCTTTTTTAAACGCTTACCATCCTTTTAGACTTGAGTCTTAATTTTCAATTTCTGTCTGCCATTTTGTCTTTCTCATTCATTCCTTCTTTCTCTCTTGTGTTTAAATAATTTTATCCAAAATTCTAATTTGTTTAAACACCTGTTTTTAGCATTGGTCTGCTTGAGTAAAAAGAAAAATCACTACTACTTTGATCAACACTAAAATCAAGATTATTTAACAATAACGTATTGAGTTTGGAAACATGGAGTGTTCATCATATTCATAAGATTATACTTGGAAAACAGAATGAAGCAAAATAATGTGTTTTTACCTGGTTTACTAAAGTCTATGATTATAATACTCAACTAGAAAAACAAGTGTACTGCTGTCTCCTGGTAATATTAGGATGAAGGGGTGCTGTATATCTATTTTCTGTAATTGGTAGACAAAAAACAGATGTTGGACTTTTCTAAGCAATAAAAAGTAAGTAAATATTAAAGATGCATTTAATGGTTCATGTTAAGAAAGAATTTCCACTGTTAATGCTCTGGCTGAGATGTGGGCATCGTCACCTCGCTGTGGGTGTTTGCGTGTGTGGGTCACGGTTAGTGTTTGTATGGCTCTGCGTTCTGGAGGAAAGTTCCGCCGTTGTTATGGTTACTCTCGGTTTCCGCAGACACCCTGGTAGGACGGGTTGCACAATCACCATAACAACAAGCCAACTTCTCTGCTTTCATTCAGAAAACAGAAGTGCATCATAAACAGCCCTGATCTCTCAACACTGAGACGTATTGGTTTGGTATCAACATTTATTCCAAAAGCTGACTGCTGACTCACTCAGTTATAAAATGTAAGTGGCTTAGTGATGGTAACCACTCAATATTGTATTTGTGATTGCAGACATGCGATCGTTATATGTGCTGTGATCAGATTTTTCCTGAGTTTATATTTGAATTGGAGGGGTATATTTTTTTATTTTTGAGTTAAGTAATCAGAAAAACTACATTTACATTTCATTAACGCTAACTGAAACTGACCTGTTTTGATTTATAAGAGTGTTTGTTTTCTATCACATACAAAGGAGCAAGTTATCCACTGAAGTAGTAAAACAAAAGAAACATGTTTCTGAAACCAAAACATTTTCACAGGTCAGAAAAATTATGTCATACAAATAAAACTGGGAAAACTATTTTGATGTACTCACTCAGGATTTGGCTATTTTGACTTATAACCAAAGCCAAACTGGTCAGGCAAAACAACTAAATTAAGGCCTCTAGGTTGGAGTTATAGAACAAAGTTGGCTAAAATGCAGAGTTATGCAACTATTTCTGGAGATAAGACACAGTGAGATGTTTTTGCTCAAGAAAAATATGTGTGCCTGACATAATTTAGTCAAAGAGGTCTTGGAGCAAATGGGAAAAGTGAGTTGATCCTTCATTTTACATGTGAAACCTAAGTGGTTCATTCCTGGAAGGCATGGACAGAAACATCTAGGCCACTGTCCCCACTCACACCTAAAAGGACTTACTCTTCTCAGAAGTCTGTCATTCGTTTCCTTTGAAAATGTTAGGAGCACTTCTCTAATGCTTTGTAAGTCCTTGTCACTCTGTTAAGTGCTTCCACTAATTATGACCTATTCCTACCCATAACTGAAGTAACTTGGCAGTGATTTCCATAAAATACGTAAAAGAGCCAACTTTTTTCCAGCCTGCAAGTTTCTGTGTGTTTTGTTATGCCATTAGTGCTGGCTTGCTCTGACAGGACAGGTTCCAAACACTAAGTTGGGATTCACAGAAGCAGTTTGATCTATTTTCAACTGAAATAGTAAAACTGAGTTAGGTCAGTTTGTTCTCTTCCCGTATGAAAGGAACTAGTATGTTTAAAATGTTCAAACCTTCACCTGAAATTCACAGTTTTTGTGCTTTAAGCCTTTTTGTTAACTTTGTACTCCCCTATGCTCCATCCTCTCATAAGAAAGGAAAGGGGTGATAAACTGTTTCTAACATTTGAGCTGTTTTCTCAAATGCAAAACCCAACTGTCTACCTATTGATTAGTGGATAAAATAGAATAGTTTTTCTGTCCTGCAGCTGGTTGTCAATGGGTTGCAGAGTAGGGCAGGCAATCTTGTCATGTAATTAAATGATTTTTTTTTTTAGACTAAAATAAATGAACATGGATGGTCATGACTATTCTGACAAGTCCTCTTGCAACTGAAAGTGGATTAGTTGTGCAGCCCCTATTGGGTTGATAAGTAAGAGAAGAAAAGCAAATGCTCCCTGTGTATCCAATAAATTAATTTTATTAGATATTTTTTAAAAAAGAATCACCACTCAAAGCGTGTAGCACTTTGAATATTCAATCCAGTCATCTATTTACTTTTTTCTGCTTGATTCACTTCTGATATCTAATTAACTTGTGCTGCATAAGCCGATGCTTACCATATATGTTTCAACTATTCGGGCAGTGAATTATGCCCAGCTCTGTGTTCATCTACATTTCAAGTTGATTTATGAACAAGCTTGGACACCAAGGTGAGACTTGCAGTTGTTTATTCAGACATCAGGCATAAGATGTACACCTCTTCATATGTTCTGCATCTGGATTTACTTATTGGATACACATGGAGCAAAACCTCCGCCCTACATATGAGAAGACACAAATTTTGGTTGACACAAAAAGTCTGGAGGCAGCTCTTATTTCTCCAGTGTATGTTTTCCTCCATTCCATGTCTATTTAGTTGTACCTCTAATTTTTTTTATTTTTGTTTCTCTGTGCGTCAGTTTTAGTTGATTCGATTTCTCTACTAAACAGTTATTTTCCCCCCTGCTGTGTTCTCCCTCTCTTTCATCAATCCCTCACTCAGTGTAATGAATATTTAACGTAGAAATGCTATTATTAGATGTAATCGGCCCCTCTGCTCCATCCGTCATCAGGCTCAGCTTTCTGGTCTGCATGGTTTTATTCCTTCATTATCAGACTGAGGTTGAGTTTCGAGTCACTTTTAATCATCACTGACAAATGTTCTTTTTTTTCTGTTGGAGAATGCAGATTGACAGTAATTTATGATGTCATGGATTAGCTTTTATTTATCGTTTTGTCAAACAGGACAGTGCTTCTGAAAGTTCACGATTTTATACCCAGTAAAAGTGATGAATAGCACATCAATTTAAAAGCTTTGAGCATATTATTTGGTTTTAAAGATTTATTTCTTTTGATCTGCACATTGTAAGCAGGTACATTACCTTCCTTAAGCATTTTGTAAAACTTTAACTTTTTAATTTTTTGTTACATTTCAACCACAAATTTGAATGTATTTTATTCAGATTAATATATTATACAAGAAGTCTCATACTCCTGTCCTTGAAGGTCAGTATTATGCAACTTTTAAACATCTCTTTATCTAAGCAGTTTTCCAAAGCCTTAATGTTTTTCTTTTAATTTTCAAGAAGATTTTAAAGATGTCTCGCCAGTTTCTGGCACCAACGTCACAGCATTAGTAGTTCAGGCAGCTTTTACAAACAAAACAGAAACAGTACCCTTGCCAATAAAGATATACAATAGGATACTAAAGTTATTTTATACGCACAACATAAATCTACCTACAAACTAATACAGATAATATAGAAAGCAAACTGAATCAAATCAAACTAAAGCTTCTTCTCCAATGAGGTGGATGAGTAGGGAATTCCCTCAGGGTGAAGTCATTATAGTCTGTCTTTATATGTGCTGTCCATGAATCCTGCCTTCAGGAAGTTTTTGTTGAAGAGAGAGAGTTTAGTGGACTTCAAAAGAAAAGCATAACAAAACACTAACAAGGTTTGTGTCAGACAATTTAAGTGTGCTTCATCCTCGTGTGGGAGATTTTTTTTTTAGCATCCTCACAATGCTTTAGAGGTTTGTTAGAGAACATCAGTAAAAAAAAAACAACTTGTGTTGAAGTTTAATGCAGGTTTAGGTTATAAAGCAATTAAACACATTTTTAGAATGAGAAGAAAAAATACTTCAATCATAGGATCCTTGCAAGAATATGGAGCTCTTAGGCAAAATCAAAACATTATTTAAAAAGGACATTTTGTGAGGTATGTCCACCCACTATTGGATCTCAGAAGCCTTATGTTTGTTCTGGTACATTTTAAAATTCTACTGGCAAAGTTAGGAAACCTGAAAATACTGTGATATAGCGAGTAAGTGAAAATGAGTAAGATGTCTTTTTAAAACATTCCAAATTTAATAATATATGTTGCAATTTGAGATGAACTATTTGTGTGTTGGCAGTTCATAGCAGCACAACAAAGTTTGGAGATGAGAGCAAAATCTGAATGCAACAGTGAGTTCAAACTCTAAAAAACATCTTCTTAGCTTGTGGGCACACATTTTAAAAAGGCTGTGGGAATGTAAGTGAGTTTTATATAAATGTTGCCTTGTCAATATGCCCACATTGCTTTTAAATCATTTGAGTCGAGGTCAGCAGTTATTAAATGTCCATTTGTATATATAAAAAAATCCAACTTAGCCAAAGCCCTAGCACATGCTTCAAATCACTTCCAAATGCAAACAACCTTTTTATACCGCAGGTGCCCAAAGTCCATTCTTCATGTAGTATTTGTGGACCTCGTGTGGGATAAGCAGTTAGTGTGTTCTGCTTGTTAAATTGCAATAGTGTGGGTTTGAGCCACAGTAATGAAGGCAAGGCAAGACCTTAGAGACACCAGTGATTAAATTAAAAAAGTCAGCATATTCTTTCGTTTTTAAATTGCAAGTTAAAAGGAAAATATCGGCTTTGTATTTTTTTTAAGCGGTGGATTTCACCTCTTCTAATCTTTCGTCACGTGCATCTGATCACAAAAGTTACTAGGAAACCTTTTGCAGAAATTGCTTAACGTCTAAATGGTTTTTTTACATGACTAGTTTTCCATTGAATAGATTCATCTCTGACTCATTTGGAAGTTCATATACTTCTGAAATCTGTATTTTTTTTAAAGAAATGTCCAAGAAAATGGAAAGTGGGTCTATGGTGGTGCAGGGAAATAATAATTTGAAAAAAAACTGGTAACAATGTCAATCATATTTTAATATAGTAAAAGTTTTTAGTTTTCTTTGGGTAATAAGTACAGTATATCCATGCATGTCTGAGGCGGTGTTATGTGGACCTGTGTGGCTGCTTTAATGTGTGTGGCCTTCAGGCTACCTTACATTCAGCGTCCCATTGAATTACAATAATGGGCTGGTAATAGGCCTCACTGAGTGGTTGGACACTGAAAGGGGGGCTGCACTAAAGGTCAATGAGCTGCTCGGGAACTTATACAGCTCACACAGTCTTTGGGTGAAATGGGTTTACTGTACCATTAGGGATAATGGGTTAGTGCTTCACCTAAAATATCTGTCCAGCTTTAGGAACTGGGACCACTGCAGGAGAAAAATATACTGTTGGTAATAACAAAAACCCTTTTCATTTCAACAGAAAATGGGGTGGTGTGTTTTTTTACTCTGCCATTTGTCAGGTTACACTGCTTTCAAGAGGATAATGTAACATAATGGTCTATATTTCCTGTTAGCATCTAACTTGCACCTTACAGCTCTTAAACCCTGTGTGTATATGATGGCTGAGGTGGAATGATTTCTCGTAGAGCAGTGGTCAGAGTTGCACAGCAAGAGAATCCGGAGTTCAAAATCTGTTCAGGGCTTTTCTAAGTGAATGATCTCTGTCTATGCAGGGTTTTCTCTGGGTACTGTAGTTTTCTCACTCTCCAAGAAGAAGAAAAGCACATGATATGATAATCAGGGATTCTAGTCCCTTACAAAAGTGTTTTCATCATTTTGTGATGTTGCAACTACAAACTTCCAGATATTTTAGCAGCATGTAATTGTGAAGTGCAAGAATAAATAAAAATGTGAAAAGTTTAGCTTACATTTGCATTCAGTCCAAATAACACTCAGTGCAACCAGTTGTCTTCTGAAGTCTAATTAGTAAATAGTTAATCCGTGTGAAATTTGATCTCAGCATTAATGCAGCTGTTCTGTGAAGGCCTCAGAGGTTTGTTAGAAAACATTAGTGAACAAACAGCATCATGAAGACCAAAGAACTCAGGAAATATGGCCAGGGAGAAAGACGTGGAGGAGTTTAAAGAGGATTAGGCTATAAAGCAAAACTTCCAGCTTTGAACATATCTAAATGTAACTTTTTGGCACCCTAACATTAGGTATGGGAAGAAAATAAAAACACTGAGCATAATCCCCCACTGCCATGGTGGTAGCAGCATCATCGTGTGGGAAAAGAGGATGGTTAGAAAAGCTGGTCAAACTTGTTGGGAAGATGGATAACGCAGGGCAATCCTGGAAGGAAATCTATTTGAAAAACATTTAAGCCTGAATGAGAGGTTTACTTTCCAGCAGGACAGCGTGGATGGAGAACTGCAGGGGAAACATTTAGATCAAAGTATATTCAATGTTGGCTTTGGCTTAAAACTATTTGACAGTTTTCTTTGGTTATACTTGATAGTTGATGCTTGAAGATACTTATCATAGGTCTCAAGTTAAGAATGTTCAGCAAACATTACAAACATAAATACAATATGAAACTTTTAGATTTCATGCCAGCAAAATTAAACAGATAAATTTGCTAATTTCCTCAGTTTGACATCAACAACACTGAGTAACCTTTTAAAAATCAGACCACTCTTTTGTTGTACCACCATAATTGTTGTTTTCAGTGGGTTTATCTTTTAGTTGGGTTACAGCTCCTGTAAGCCCTGAAAATGAATGTCTCTGCTTCATCTAAATTGTATTTCTATAACCCTCCAAATGATTAGATTGTGAAATGCTGAATAAGAAAATGAGCACATTTAATTTGGATTAAGTGAAACCCACACAAGCCAAATGTTTCATGTGATGCTTCAAAGCAAGAAATCTTAAATATTCAGTTTTCCAAACATTGAGGGATGCATAAAAAGCACTCAGCAGTGGAGACTCTGAACAGCATTAGGACCTTCTTAATCCTCCAAAGGAGATGCTTGCACCACTCCTGTGCGGTAACAGATGGAGTTACTGCTGTGGTCTGCATGTTAAGGACACCGTAAATGTGTGCGTAGGAGAGCGGTCCGCAAGCCGACTAGGAATTAACATCTATCAACATAAATTATAAACCATATATTTAAATATTTTAGTACTGTGTTCTTCATTGCTCACATTAAAAGTTACTTCTTTATCCCTCAGTCGTTTCTTTCTTCGTGTCCTTTGACCTGCGCTCCATCTTTTCCCATCCACTCATCAACTCTCTCTTTTTGACCCCCCACTCTTTCATCTTAGCCTCGTTCCTCCGTCTAATTCCAGGCAAACGATGGAAATTTTGAGTAGATTTGGCTTCTCAAGTTTTAGTAAATATGCATATGTAAGACTCACTGAAAGTTGCAGGTTTGTAGCTACGCTTCTTGTATTATGATATCTATGTGGTAATGTGGGGATTTTCAAGTTCTCTTTGTTGTATTTATGGAACTGCTTTACTAAAGATTAACACGCTTTTTTTTATTCCCCAGTGAGAAGCTGATCCGCTCCTTAAAACTTTAAAACCCTTCCACAAAGCAGATTTTTTTGTAATTTAATTTATTGGATTTTCTAGAAATTTAACAAAGCAGAAAATGCTACATTTCTGAGCATTATGAAGAATAAACATCTTATTCCTGCAGTTTTTTTTTTTTTTTACCTCTATGGATTTAGTGTTCTGGGTGTGCATAGCAAAGTACTGTTCCTGTGATTTTAAATTCGATAAAAGCACCTCTGACTTTCTTTGAAGTTTTCTTGGGCAACTATTAATCTTTTTATTTACACAAATACATTGTAGCATTGTTAGGGTGCTTTGTACAACAACGAAAAGGTTATAAGGTACTGGTGTACCAAATACGAATGCTTTAAAAGGTTCTACTAACGACGTGTTTTAAAGTCTGTATGAGTTTCAGGCAGATGATGAAATCTTTCATGCAGATCGACAAATGTTTTTGTTCCCAAGCAGCTAATTAAGGGCCAGCGGTGAAGCTCGTTACAGGATTTGTTACCTTAGTTTGAACTGGCTTAACAAAAAAATGTTTTCCCCCTCAGAGCGGTATACTAATTTATTCTAATTAACATACAGTGCTTTTAAATATCTTTTTTGTTTTTTGCTTCTGTATGGCTAATAGTCTCAAGATGCTTAGGTTGCAACCTAAACATCTTGAGTGCATTTATCTAAGTGTTATCAAATCCACTTCTATTAGTCTTGTTGCAATGTTTTTATTGTAAAATACATATCACAATGCATGTACATTAAAATTTTCCTCATCAGAAAAATTAAATGTCTTCATGAAGCCCAGAAGAGTCACCAAGAAAATCAACCTCAGTCTGAATAATTGCTGCTAAAGTCATCAGTGTTGCTGATCCTAAGTCTAAGCTTAGGAGGTCAGGCAGAGTTCATGGCACCTGAGAGGGGATTCCTAATTGCACCTTGGGAATGAGTGCAGGATGCTAAAAATTAAGTGGTCAAACATGTATGTGTTAAAATCTTAAAATAGATAATTGCAATTATCTAAAAATTACCTTTTCACTTACAAGCATTATATTAGCAGTTGGCTATTTTGTTCATTTTTCTTGAAATAAACAAAAATACCGCTTCTAATTTCTCTTTGTGAACATGTTAGATATTCAGAAACTGAATTAGACTTACTACAGTCAAAGTATAATTTTCAATCTTTTCTTTTAGCTCTTTTTTTATCTCCAACTCATTCATATTCTTTACTAATAGTCTGCTGTGGCAATCACGATAAAGCAAATTATGCATAGAAGCATTTAACTAAATGTAGAACATGTACTGTTTTACTACACTGGCCCCATTTCTGAGCGTTTCTCCGTCTGTTCCTTGTGTGAGTGCAGATAGAATAGCTCCGATCATCAGCTAGCGTTGGATAACCACCACAAATCAGCTATGAATATTAGCCTGCTGTTACTAATTGATTCAACAAATTACAATTCCTCACCCTGGGGTTGAAAAAGCCAATAAACGCTTAGTAGAAATAAATCCTCCTGACTGGGGGAAAAGCTGCTGCTACATTGGAATAAATGTTATTTTCCATCTGTTCATAGAACTGAGTGGATGGAAAATTAGACTGTAAAAAGCTCTAAAATGTATTAAATGCTGGTGAAACCTCTGAAAGGTTACCAAAACAACAATTTAATGATTTTTAAACCACAGTGCATATGCATCTGTAATCTTTGAAAATCAAGTTGAATTAACACTTTCCCAGCACAGACACCCAGCATATTAAAAAATTGAGTAGACAGTTCATCCTCAACTCAAGTTTGAGAACCATTGCACATTTACACCAGAACAGCAACAATGCACATTAAAGAACGTCATTAAGATTAGTTTTTAAGTAAACTATTCATTTTCAGAAAATCGTTTTGATTCATTTTGCTTTCCAATGCTTGAGGCAAGAAAAGTTGAGAATCAGAGCAGCTTTACTGCATCTAAATTAAATTTCAGGATAGGAGAGATTTAAGCAGACATAAATGAGGCCTGATTGCAGATATGATGACATAATACGGGTCATGCCTGGGCCATTATGATATTCCTAAGCATTCGGAATATCTTTAGGCAATCAAAAAGAAGAAGAATAAACTAGATTTAGTTTGCTTATTTCACTCAGAATACTTATGTGAACTGGTGACCTGTACAGGGTGTACTTTCTTCTCTACCAATAATGAGATAAGTACCTCTCTTTGTATTTTTATTCTAAGAACTACAACGTGTGAGAACTACTCAATTTATGCATGGAAGCATAATGCCCCCATCATTTATTATATTTTTCTTGAAATGAGCAAATTGCATCAAAGTACATGCTGTTCGTTTGTGTGTTTATTGACTATAAGTTGTGGGAATTCTTAGTTATGATGGATTTATTGAATTTCTCAAAAGTATACATTTTAAAAATTTTCTACAATTTTCAGTGTTTGGTCTGCTAAAAAGGAAATCATGTAGAAATTAGCTGATTGATTGCTGTTAAAATAGGAATTGGATTATGATCAAAGAAAAACACATTCTGGCATCACAACATAACTATTGATACATACTATCTTATTAACAATAAATGAAAAGCCAAACAAACCATTTAAATCCACACAAGTAAAGACCTTCCAATAACACAATAAAATTTGAGACGTTTTAGTGTGGTGCCAGACAGTCTTCACTGAAGTCAAATGGAAAACATTTTATGCACCTTCCACCAAATAAACACTTAACATCGATCTTTCAGGTTTGGTCAAATGCACATATTCGGGTATTAGATGCTTTCTGTGGGTTTAATAGCTCTTAATTGCAGGTGTAAGTGGCCGCCTTTGTCATTAAAAGGACATTACAAATAATGTATGTACATAAACCAGAATATTAAATCAACTGTGTCCAAGATCTTTGTTTTAGAGTCTTGAACTTTATTTTGAAGGGAAACATGTCTGGATGAATGATGAGTAGCTGATCTGAGCTGGGAACACTAAGCTGCCGACTCACAGTCAGTGAGATGTATAACTTGACACCCATCCGGTCCCCTAAGAGGCAGCTGGGGTATCGTGTTGGACGGAGGACGAATGAAAGTGACATCATTAAGCCAAGCTGACTAAGCGCTTTTCTGGGATGAGACAATTTGCTAAGATGGCAGACTGTTAAACCTGTAATACATGACTGGGCACAAGGCGAGGATGAAGGATTTGAGTTCGGACTGGATCTTAGGGAAGTAAATTAAGGGCAGGATGAGTAAATTAAGCGCACCCACTGAGTGGTATTGATGGATAAAGATGGACTCGTATATTTTGCTTCCTCTACATAAAACGAAGAATAATGCTTAAACTGTTGACTGAAACTACTGAAGAAGAGAAACTGACATTTGAACCTTTTCATGTTGTTTTAATCTTAAAGTCTTTTTGGCTTTGGTTTGTCTGACTTCTCTGTTAATGACTTCAGTTACAATCTAAAGTTAGTAATAATAAGTCTGGTTCTATGAATAACTTGGAACCAATAAATGTTGAATAGCAGCAACTGCTCCAGCTCAGTACATGTTGGAGACGGTGTGAGCAATGAACTAAGTTTTAAGTTTGATTGGCAGAGCTTTTAACATGTGAATATTGTCTGCAGGCACAATTCAGGGTATTTACATAATTATAAGCAAATGTGACAGATTGTTGCATTTGAAATTTCAACTCTACAAGGCACTGCTTATGCATGTGCATCTGTTTTAGAGGACATTAAAATCCCTTGCCAAAGTATCTATTTTCCCTGAACTTTTCAACTTTTGTCACATTGTAATCACAAATCTCAATTTATTTTATTAGGGTTTTACGTAATAGAGCGACACAAAGTAGTCATTAATCACAAGTTAATTCAAAGTATCTCAAAGTCAGTCAGAAGTTATTTAGACAATCTTTGGACATCAGTTTTCTTCGACTCTTGCCACAGATTTCAGATGAATTAGAGTGGGGACTTTAACAGTGTGATTCTAAAACATAAATATGATTTGACCTAAACCTTTGCATTGCAGCTCTGACTGTATGTTTACAGTTTCTATCCTCCTGGAAGATGAAACTCTGAATTTTTCTGGGCTTCAGCAGTTTTTTTTTTCTGGGATTCCTCTAAATTTTGCCCAATCAAGCCTCCCTCGGCTTTGACCTGCTTCCTTGTCCCTACTAAGAAAAAACATCCTCATAGCATGATGTTGATACCACCATGCTTTACCATAAGGATCTGCTGCAGTTTACACCCCGCATCCTACCACATGGCTAAAAATTTTAATTTTTTGTCTCCTCTGACCAGAACACGTTTTTCACGTTAGTTTGTAAAACTGCAAACAAAACTTCTTAAGGCTTTCTTGCAGGCTTTAAAAAAGGCAAGATTTGTGTGGCACACAACTACAGGTTATTGACAGATTCACTTTTCTGAGCTGTGGATCCCTGTTAGCTCCTGTAAGCTCACCTCAGGCCTCTGATTCTTTGATTAATGATATCTCTGCCCAGACTGGCAGCTTAATTGGACATTCATGGCCTGTTAGGTTCAGTCATGCTATAAGGGAGCTGAATATATTCACACCACACATTTCAGATTATTTGTTAAAAAATATGAAAACCTGGTGTTTTTTTTCTCCTTCAGTGTCACTTTTAGGTCCAATTTTGTGTTAATTTGCCACATCAGATCCCAAATAAAACGTGTAAATGTTTGTTTCATTTTGTAAAAAAAAACAAAAAAACAATCTGCACATAAAGCATCATTTAAGTATAATTACTACTTAAAGTAGTTCAAAATGAAATGCTGTACAGTAAATATTTAATCAATTTAAATATTTTTGTACTTTGTGACAAGTGATTTAATTAACCTCCTCTCTTAACTTTTCATCCCAATTTTCCGGAGAGCATCGGCAAATGGCGCCTCTTACAAATGGCCCATCTCCATGTGAACAGCCCAATTGTGTCTAATCTTCATCAGTATTGCAACAAACTGATGTGGATAGAAAAAGTAAGAACAGTCTGGATCAGAGGGACAGGTTATGACTTTAGTCAAACACACTGTATTTCCTCCACTGAAAGTAGAATTCATCCTGTTGGTGATTTGGATGAACCTTTTAATAGTTCGTATGTTTCTGAATGTGTCATTGCACTTATTGTCTTCGTACACCTGCCTGTGTTTTCAGTGCTTTCTACAGCTTTAGTTAAAAATCTATGATCCTTCCAAGCCCAAAAAGTGGTTCCCATCAGTGCAACATCCTTTGCTATCTGAGCCTTTGAATCTAATTTATCATTTCCAGGTGTTCACTTGGAAACGGCTATTAAAAGACTGAAAGAAGACTGAAAGAACTAGAAATACTACAGAAGCTTTTTCTTTTTATGCTGTCAATGATCATTTCAGAATCAATCTCTTACCAGCGCAAGCTCCATCTCTAATAATAAAAAAGAACATTAACAAGTCCAACTCAAAATTTTGTTGGCTGAGCGGAGGCTCCATCAGAACACGTGCTGTTATTTTGTTGAGTTGAAATGTATTCATGCAGAGAAGCAGAATCCCCCTGACCTTCTTTGAGTAGGATAACTCTGCTTGGTATCCTCCAACAGGAAGCGCTCATTGGCAAATTTTTTCCTAATATTAAGCTCCTGTTATATGCTGCAGACTGACACAAAACTGTACACCAGTCTCAAATCTATTGGATCCTCTAATAGATTTCCTTCGTGGAATAATCTGTATTTTGCTTGATCCATTCTCCCATCAGCTCTGACTGTCTTCCCTTTTCCTGGTGAAGTAAAAGAACCCCCACTATAGACCGCTGCTTAGTTGATGGGATGATTGATCAAGCTAACTACCTGACAATACTGGAAGAAAACTTCTTGAAAACTGCAAATGACTTTATACTGAGATTGATGTTCACCTTCCTGCAGGACAACTATAAACATACAGCCAGTGCTAAATTCAGTTACAAATCTGAATGTGCAAACCTGAAAAAAAAAAAGTACTCTAAAGGACTGGCATCTGATTTTATAGCAAAAGGTGTTTACTCAAAAGGCCTGAATACAAGTCAATGTCACACTTTTCATCTTTAAAGTTTTGTGCAATTTTCTTTCAACTTCTGATTATGTGGTTTCCCAAATAAAATACACTGAGACCTTCAAGAGGTGTGAATGTGAATGCAATGTTCTGTATTCAGTTCTGCTTTCTTAAAGAAGAATGTGAAGAGAACAGTTTTGGCTTCAGAGTTTGTACATGACTGATGTCCTGACCTGGAGCATTCACGCTACAGAGCGAATGCACCAAAGATTTAACCTCCAGGTTCCCCCCAAAAAATATGCCGATACTTAGTAGAATCATGTTGACCTAACTGTGTGGTTTTGCAAGAGAAGAATACACAAAAGGTCATCACCTCTGCCCAGCAGGTCCTTAGATGCCCTCAAACAGAGCCTGTGGTATTATTAAAGATCTGATCCACTACTGATTGTATCTGCTTGACCTGCTGCCCATAAACAGAAGATTCAGGACAACAAAAACATGGACAGATTAAAAAACGGTTTATCCCAAATCTACGGCAAGAAGTTCTGTGTTACCTAGAACATGTTGAAGAGAACAGCTATGTAAGGAATTACATCAAAGTACATGATAATGCATGACTTATTTTTCACAATTTAAACTGATCATTAATGCATTTTTATATTTACTTACCTAAAACTCTTCAGATGTTGCAGTTTGAATTAAAAAAATGTAATTGTTACAATTAGAAGATTTGTTGACAATATACACCTGAAACTATCTTTGATTAGTTTTTTTAAAAAAAGAAAGCTTTTTTTGTTGTACAGATATAGGAGTGATGGCCAGGTGCACAACTTGTGAAGCAGTGAATGATATTCTCAGAGAGAGAGAGTAGTTCTAAGATTAGACACAATCGTATCCTGGTGGCATCCTCTAAAAGCGGCGATTGTGCAGAGCGCTGTTGGGTGATTAGTGTGTGTTTTTTAAGCCTGTATAATGGAAGCTTAGCCCAGTGCTCCAGTTTCAGGGCAGGAACAGCAAGCACAGCCATCTGGACACCAGTACCCTTAATGCTTCACCACTGGGGTCCTTTAGTTCACGCAATAAACCAGCCAACCAACCAGGTGAAAGCAGAGAAATAATGTATTGAAATGTTAGCAAAAAAGGTTGAGGATTAGAGGCTCTAAGACACCGACCTGTGAGTGGGTGAATGTTTTATTGCTCAGACCTTGTAACAAGTTTTTACTTGTACAATGTAGAATATTTTAACAATCCAGCAGCACATCAAGCTCAGAGCTTTACAGAAGAACAGGCAATGTTTAACTTATGCATGAGTGGAGATACAGTAGATGCACCTGCCACTGGGTACTCACGTAATTTGACATGCAGAAATATACCAACAAACATCTGGTTGATTTGACTGCCCCACATTGTTATTATTGGACACAACATGGGGGTAGGGCTCTATGTTGCTGTGTTTATATGTGTTCATATCTGTTAACTATCAGAGAGATGAGTGTTAGTCTGACACAAGCATGCACTGATGAAATTTTAAGCAAAGGTGAACTTTAAATTATTTAAGTCTTTTTCAGTTTATTGTCAGTTTTGCTGATGAAAGTTTCTTTTTGAAAAGCATTGTTGCATGAAAAGAAAAACAAAGTGACCTTCAGAGTGTTCCTGCCATCCTCAGCTTGTCTCCTCTCATCTGTTGGGGTGGGTGTTTGTGTGTTTGGGTCATCTATAATTGTGAGGACCGATGGTAGTTCTGTATCTTCCAGGCATTTTGACCCATTGTCAGTTTGATTGACCAGAAGCTGGAGGAGCTTTCACACTCAGTTCATGGGCTTGAGACACCAGCTCAGGTTTAGATCTCAGTTATGGTTAAAAAAAAAAATCAATGTTGTAATTTCTTTAACATTTTGCCATGTCATTATCATACAAAACCATGTTACCAATGTGGTAGGCTCCAGTAAATGGGTTTTAACAGGTTTATCTTTCCTTCACTGTAAGAATATTTTGGCCAATAATTAAATTCAACAGTTTTTAATCAGTTGAATCCATGCATGAATTGCTTTTAAAAAATGTCTTTTCTTAAAACTGTCCAGGATGAACTCTAATGTGTTTAGGGATTTCCTTCCTTGATTTAAAATGTTAAATTAGTTTATTGTTCACTTTGTTTCCCTTCCATTTTAAATGAATGTTGCTACAGATAACTTTGAAATTAAAAATAATACCCTGTTAGCCAAATTCCTGGTTTACATTACAAGATTTTTATGCTGATTTTTAACCAGATCTACCCCTTCTGATAATCATAAAGATGTTCCAATTATCATGATTAACGATATTCTTAGGAGTTATTCCTGCTGTATGTTAAGACTCAAGGTCATCAGAACAACTCAGACCTCTAATTGGAAATATTCAACATACTGGATTATCTTAGACTAATATTGCAGCATGTGTGTTGCTCCCCGAAAACACAAAGAAAACAAAGTGACGGAAACATGGAGGTGAATCTAAAATATAGAAAAGTGTTGTTTGTAATGTTTTTTTCTCTGTTAGAAATATTCCACAAACTATCGCCATTGCTTCTTCCTTGTCAGCCATATCTATTTACTCTGAACTCATCTTTGACCGAGGCAACAGTGCTACCAGCTGTCCCACCATGCAGCTGGAAGATAGTTAATAATCTGAAATATAGAGAACATTCATCAGTCACAAATTATGTTGTGACTCCCTTCGGATCTAAGTATTTGTCAGATCTCAGGAAAATAAAGCGGCAAAAAAACAAGTGGGTGTTTTTAGCATATATTCCTCTAACCAAGACCTGAGAGATTCCATGCAGAATTTAGCTACTTTAAAAATGCATGTTTTCTGTTGGAAGAAAGGAACACGAACACTGAGGATGGAACTATAAGACCTCTGTATGTAGATTAGAAAAAGGATAATTGTCATGAGATGAGTGAGTGAGTGAGCATAGTTTCTGTTAGTTCAAGAGCAACTTTTGTCAGACAAAAGCCCAAACACATTGACACATTTTGCTATCAGTCATGAGGTTTTCCTAGCCCTTTACAGCTTGCTCTTATACAAAACAATTTAAAAACTGCCCCGCTGTCTTATGGAAATAGTCAAAGCACTTAGTGTGGATCCAGTAGTAAAACATAAAACAGAACAAATGAAAATAGCTTGTCTGAAGTTATACGAGAGGATGGGAAAAAGCCCTGGTGACATCTAGCATAATACGAGGTGACAGAAGTCGAGCAGAGTGAACAAGGGTGAAAGTTTAGAAACTGTGTGCGCGTGTGAAGCCAAGAGTCGTCAGCATCCCGGGCATCTCTCATTCAGCCTCTGTATGTAAGTGCTACTGACCTCATTACTCTGCCCGCTTTCCTTTCGTCTCGCTGCCCAGCAGATCAAGGAGACAGATTGTGAAGAGAAATGATGGAAGTAACGGAAACAGGGGACGAAGCGAGGAATGGCAGAGAGGGAAAGCGAAAGTAAACACAACAGAGTTTATCACAGTGGACAGGAGACGTTCGTGCTATAAGGAATCATTGGAGGTTTAGGTGCAGTGCTGTTTGTGTTGTTTTAGGGATGTTTTTCTTATCCTGTTTTTTTTAAAAGTGAGGATGTATGTTTACTGGGAAACTCTCTACCAAGAAAACAGTGAACATCCATTTATTATTCATAGACTGGGAAACCTCACTGTAGAGTTAAGTTGGTAAAAAAATAACGAACACAAGAAGCCTGTGAGTAAAAATCTTGTAAAATTCTCCATTAGTCATGTAGCCTGAAGGCTTTCCTAGCTTTTGGTTATTTTAGCAAATAAAAAAAAAAAAGAATAGTAATAAAGGTGACAAAACACATGGGGAGAAGGTGTCGTTGCTAGGAGGTTGTCCTGTAACCAGTGGGTTGCTGGTTTGAACCCCCGCCTCAGTCATTGTGTCCTTGGGCAAGACACTTCAAAGCCTTGCGTGCTACTGGTGGTCAGAAAGACCAGTGGCTCTGATGCATGGCAGCCTCACCTGAGTCAGACAGCTGTGGCTACAATATAGCGTGTGTGAGTGACTAAATGTAGTGTGAAGCGCTTTGGGGTCCTTTGGACTTGATAAAGTGCTATAAAAGTACAGCCCATTTACCATTTATTTTTAACACAAAGGTTACAATAGTGTTTTGGCTTTGGAAGCTTATCCTTCCATCACCTTTTAAGAATCAGCTTATTTTTTAGAGCTTATCTCTCTTGTCTCGCCCACATGTACATTTTTCTTAATCTTGTTATAAAAACAACTTGCAGGTTTTTCACAGTACCATCTGTCATCTTTGTCATCCGTTGATAGTCAGATAACAGCTTCACCGTAGAGTAGCCACAACCAAATTTGATCTTGTTAAGCATTTCAGCCAAGAGAAATAATAATATATACATTTGTATGTGTTGGGAGATAGAACAGATTAATTTATTTATTTTCTTCTGTCTTTATTTCTTTCATTCTTTCATTAACTCATTCATTCTTTTGTTGTTTTTGTCTTTCTTCCTTCCTTTCCTCCTGTTTGTGTTTAATTCTTTCTGTCTTGCTGTTGCTTTCTTTATTTGTTCTGGATGTACTCACTTTGTATTTCCATTTAAACTCTCCTATTCATGCTTTAGATTTGCAATGCTTCTCTGAATACCCGTATTATCAAAAGAACCTGGGCTACTCCCGAAAATCTTCAACTCTTGGGAAAGCATGATTAAAATCAAACACCAGAACTGAATTTTCATACTTTTATTTTATCTTTTTTTTTTATCTGTCATTTCAGGAAAAGAAAATAAGCATTAGTAAATGAACAAATAGGGCAATGGATGTGGTTAGCAACTGTATAAGGATGACTCTTTCTATATGTGACATTTAAGACATTTTAAATAGTAGATAGTAAAATGATGGGCAGGGTAATGTCTATTCTGATGTTTTCTTGATTTTAGTTTTCCTTCAGGAGTTGTGACAATTTTTCTTATCTGTTAAGTGCAGAGTGGATGGATGAGCATTGCAATCACACAGTAATATCTATATTCAGAGATACCGTAGTCTGCTCAGGTCCAACATTTGGTTTATATAGATTTGATTTCTCCCCCGTCTCAGATGTGAAATATAGAAAGAATTTTAATCAGACATCACTTTCTGTCATTTCTCTGTAGGCCTCCAGTTACAACATTGCCTGCAGGAAGATGCTGCCATCAACCTTGCGATACTTTCCTGTTTTTACTTTGTGGTAATATTTAACAAGGGTTCTTTTCTAGATTTTCAGACCTTTTAGTGATATATATCACCTTTTGCTATTTTGTGCTGCAGACAAATTTTGTTTTGTGATGAGTCTGCAACACTGGGAAATAAAGAAATCCATAAAGTTTGCCATTGATTTTGTTATGCAATGCATAGATCCTTTAAAGGGTGCTTTTAAAACACTTAATTTTGTATCCTGAGGAAATCTCTGAATAGATTTTTTTATTTTATTGGCCAAAGTGATGCAACTCAGAAATATACAGGGAACTTTGGCTGTTCCTCCTGCTGTTTATCTCATTCTCTGGCAGATGTTGTGGAAGCAACTCCCACTGCTTCTTCAGCTGTTTATTGCAACACATTTGAATATTAGCTCTAGTTTTCATGGGGTGGCCTGTGTAGGTGTTCCTGTCATGTATCTGGTTAATTTCAGTCTGGTTTCAACAAAACATAAAAATCCTTCAACTTTTTGGGTTTATTTTAATCCTGTTTATTTTATGTTGAACATAAACCGGGTTAAAGGTAGAATAAAAATGTGTCTTTTCCTTTTTTCTTAGGGGGATGACAAAATTGTTCACAGATGTTGTAAAGTTTTAGTTCACTGGAGGACACAGAATGCTCGTAGCTGTAGGAAAAGAGAGTAATATTCTTCTACAGCACTCATTTAGGGTGTTTCCCCACTTGATAGTCTGGTAGACTCGGTTCAATTGAGGACTAAAATTATAATGTTTGTTACATTTTCAACTAGTGTGGTTTGCTTTCACACTGCACTGTGTCAAATGAACCAAGCCTTTTGAAAAACCAGTTCGCCTCCTAATCTGCGGAGGTCCTGCTGCAACTAGAACCACTGAAAGAAACAAAAACGTCTGAAGAAGACACTGAGTGCAGCTTCCTTCATCAGAAAATGTAAACAAAAATGGAGCGGCATCACATTTTAGTGGTTATAGGATTTTTCTTTTGTCTTTGGTAAAATACCATGAGTAATTTCCCCGGTAACGCTAGACATGCACAATTGTTTTGGTTATATTTACCCAGAATTCTCTGTGCTATAGTTTGCTTCCTGCTTTCGGAGGGTCTCTGGTTTGCTTGGCATCCACATATTCATTTGGTCTGCTTTAGAGTTCAATCACGCATTCACACCTCCTGAAATTAACTGGACTTTCTATTCAATCCAACTAAAGTTTGAATAAAGCGGACTACACAGGGCTGGTCTAAATGCACATTAAGACAGATCACAGTTTTAATTACCTCATGTTTTACCAAACTCCTCTTTGCATGTCTTCCTAGATTTTGACATAATCTACACTGTCATTATGTCATTTTCACTCTTTAATGCTGTTAACAGACGACTGACAGTTGGCCTCCCTACTGATGCAAATCTACTTAAAATTCCTGCTACAGATGAGAACTCTCACTATGTGACGTTACATTATCTCTTGCTTTGTGTTTTTGAGCTTGCAGGCATATGCTACAGCTGTAACCCTGCTGCTTGTTGCTTTTTTGGTGCCAATTCCAACTCTCTGTGGTCCAGGTGGGCCTGCTGTGAAAAATGCACTCCCAGTCTCATAATGTTCCTCATTTTTGAAGGCAGTTAAAAGTTGTGCTCTTCTAATTCTTCTTGCTTCATTTAGTAGACTTATTTTCTCACCTTATATATTCACGTCTTCAGGGTGTATCCTGTCTCTTGCTGATGGGCAACAGGGCAAACGTTGCTTTAACAAAATGATTTTCACATTAGGGTAATAGAATGTTTATTTTTAAAGAACTCAATACTATATATTACAAATACGAAAGTATATCTTGGAACAAGAAAGATTTTATGTTAAAATATGAAATAGCTGGGTGGCAGGTCTATGCTTCTGTAGATCTAATTATCTTCTCTGGATATTTAGTTAGAGTAGAACCCATGAGTTTTCAACATTACTTTTCCTTTAACGATTATAAAGGTGTCTAAGAGTTAGCAAGAGAATTCAAGAGAAAGGATGAGGGTGTGATGAAATTAAAGAGATAAAGTTATGCCCTCACACAGGAAGAACGTGGGTGGGAAAATAGATTTGCATGGTAGCTGCCTGAAGTTTCACAATTCACATCTACATTCAGTCACATTTCTCAAGGACGACTGAGCAAAGCTTGCACTTCAGAAAATGTCATGATTCAGCCCATTTGCTTAATCTTTCTTCATTTTTTAATTACTCATCTCTTTTGTTCCTCCCACTTCCATCTGCACCTGGTAGAACATTATCAGTCTCACTCTGAGTCGGTGTGCAACAATTATTCACGCACATTGTTTTGCTTGGAAAAGGGCAGATTTTCTTGTCAACTCACATTGATGTTTTTCATTATACTTCGTTTTAGCTCAATGTCTGATCACTTTTTTTCCATGGTTACCTTGTGAAAGGTTCAAAATGTGCAGAAACTTGCTGCTATTTGAATTCATAAAGTAAGATTTGTCAATTTATTGAATGAGGAGGAGGAATTGACTTTCCTGCTTGACAAACGTGTGGTGTGTACTGTAGGTCTTGGTGTCAGGAGGTAGAAGTGAGCAGCTTCAGAATAAAGGTTACTCTCACAGACTGACACAAGTTACATAATCTACTAGTGAGAACTGTATTTCATATAGAAACTATGATTTTTCAGCATGTTTGCCCATTTTTCATTTTCTGCAGTATGAAACTACATGATTAAAGTTTGTCAATATGCCTCTAAATTTGCCATTAAGCATCACTGTAGGAGAAATGGGAACCTTGCAACAAAACGAGGGCATATTATAAGCGTACACAATGTGCAAAAGGCGCGTTCCTGTCTTTGTTCCTTGTGGTCATAGACACTTACTCATGCGCACACAATTGTGAATTGATCCATTAAAACGCATCATCTATGCATGCTGCAAAGGAACGATAGCAAAAGCCGCAGAAGTCAATGAACTGTTTCCTAAACTCTGATTCAATTGAAAAAAAGCCCTTCTCATCTTTTTCTCTGTCACTTCATTTCTTCTTCTCATTCTTTATTCTTAGCGTTTTATGAAGTCAGTCATTTTGTAGTTCCCAGGCGATTGAGTCATTATGGTTTTGCCTGAAGTCGTTGACATTTTGCAGAGAATTAATGCTGCATCTTCATCTCTCTGGGGAAAATTAATGTGGGCTTACATCAGAAGGAAGCTTTCCTCAAAACTCAGGTTTGTTTACAAATAAACACACATTTGAAAGAGATTTTGAGAGCATATTTGTTTGGATTTTACTACTTTTGAAATTATTTTCTTGGCCAGTGCTCTAAAATCCAGTTGAAGATGCAGATTATCACACATTTATTTGTGGAAAAAAAAAAAACATTTAGAAGAAAAAAACCCCAAGATGTTTGGAAGATTTGTACTGTTTTTAATGAGGTATCCTGTAAAATGCTGGTCAACAAAATAAAACAGGAAAAGGGAAGTTCTTCTACTGAATTCTGACAGCATCAATTAACTTTCACTAAAACAATTTAGCCTTGTGATGGAGTTTGATTTCTAATATGTACTAAATAAATAATTTATTTATACTGGATCTTTCTTTAGTCAACTTGTGTCTCCTCATAGATAGAATGGATTCATGTTTTGCTTTCTGTTTTAGTAGAATGTCTTTTCTCTGAGTGTCAAAGATCGACACCGTATTTTTCAACTATAGAGCACACCTGATTATAAGCCGCACCCAGCACATTTGCAAAGGAAAAACCGTTTTGTACACACACAAGCCGCACCTGTCTATAAGCCGCATGTGCCTACATACAGACAGTACTCAGAAAGAGTTTTCAAAGTTTTAGTAATATACCTTAGCTTGTCTTTCCAAACAGTGCCTGTGACGCGGCAGTAACACAGCAGCAACACGGTAGTAGCACAGCACTAACAGGGCTGGTTAAAAAAAACATACCGGTAAAAGTCACTGAGAGCCGTCTTCATCTTCCTCCTGACCACTGAGAGGTGTTACGTTATATTAAACTTGCGTCTTCCTCTACACATATATTCCCCCTGTCTCACTCTTACCTTTTCTGCTCGAGTGCCCCTGGTGACTGTTAGAAAAAATGCATAAATAAGCCGCAGGGTTGAAAGCGTGTGACAAAAGTCGCGGCTTATAGTCCGGAAATTACAGTATTTGGTAAATAAAATTTTTAAGGAACTTAAAGAAACGTATTTCTTTACGTATACTAGATTGCTAATCGATCATCAATGTGTCAACATTGTCTGTATTTAACAGTGGCTTAAAAAAATACACCGTATTTTCCGGACTATAGAGTGCACCTGATTATAAGCCGCAGCCAGTGCATTCTTAAAGGAAAAACCAATTTGTACATACATAAGCCGCACCTGTCTATAAGCCGCACGTGCCTACATACAGACGGTACACAGAAAGAATTTTCAAAGTTTTAGTAATATACCTTAGCTTTTTTTTCCAAACAGTGCCTGTGACGCGGCAGTAACACAGCAGCAACACGGTAGTAGCACAGCACTAACAGGG